>WUAT03375170.1:0-10338 GCA_010015005.3 Ulmus americana
TTTCAAGGTAGAACACTTTCTCTCTGAACTCTCTGAATTTAAACTGTTCTCTCGACTTGCCCCTCGATTGCCCCTTCGATTGTCCCTCGATCTACTTAAGCATCGGAGCTTAATCGGGGAACAGCTCCCCGATTCTCTGACTGCTTTCTCTTTTGTAGATAGTTCTTTGTGGGAACTTTTTGGATCGACTTGGCTCTAAATTACCTTGCTGGCTTGGAGGGAATAGCTTACGTATTCGGGAAATAGTATACATAAACACTTTGACCGTTGACCCATTTTTTGGCGTTAACATATACAATATATGATTAAAAAGCCAATAATTTTGAATTATTATTATTATTATTTTTATGATTCTTTGCTTGAATTTGTTTGTTTCAAATTTATAGAAATTTTTATGTAATATTTTTAGATTATAAAATATATAGATTATTTGAGAAATTCAACTATTAGGTATATTTAAATGTGAAAATTCAAATTGCAGATTGAACCCGAAACAAACCGCATTTCAGTTTGGGTTGTCTTCAAATGTCGTTCAGTTTATGTTTGAGTTTTTTTCTAAATTGCAAACCGCTATTTGGTTTTAAAATTGTTCTAAACTGAACCAAACTAACTGTTTAGACCTTACACAAAGCATCTTCAATTGCATATTCTAAATGTTAACGTTGTGTGTACTCAGGAGAGGGTCAATCTCTTGTTTACAACTAATCGATAGATTGACAAATTCACCTTAATAGAGAATAAATGAAGAAACAAAAATGTGATGATGGGTAGGAAAATAAGTAGTGGCATATGCACATAAGTCGGTGATACATATTCATTCAACAAAAAAAAAGTCGGTGATACATAAAAGAACAGGAGTTAGTGAAAACTCAACAAAATGTGAAAATTTAAATACTTTAAGGAAGAAAAGATTAAAGGAAAACTTATGAGATGTGAACTTGGGTTTTGGACCTTTGGTTATGCATGAATATATATTGATCTTTTATGTTAACCAATGAGGTTTTTTATGTTAATTAATGAGGGGAGAACTACAAGAATGCCCCTAAAATGAGGCATCCAAACATGTATACCCTTGTTTTACATCCATTACAAATGTGTCACTTTTTTACCTATTTTATTCCTTTATAAAATGACAAATTACAAAGAAATTTAAAGACTGAGATAGATGATCCTGAATATGAAGGTGCAAAAATGTATTTTACACCAAAAAAAAGGAATACAAATGTAATGATTTTTAAAATAGTGTGCAAATATAATTGGTTAAAAAAAAGGGGGTATAGGGTGTAATTTCTTCATTAATGAGTTGCAAAATGGGCTACAATGTTACTTAATGGGCTATATTTTAGGAGGGCTTACAAACTTAATTTATTGAACTAATAAAGACAAAATATTCATATTAGGCATATTATCTTCCATATTTTGAGAATTTTATTTTGGTGATTTAAATAGAAATTTTATTCAAGGTTAAGTCTTTTCTCTATTTGAGTTGAGCTAAAATAAAAGTTATTTTCAAAATCTGATTCAATTGTCAGCTCATAAAATTCACCCTAATATTTTATGTGTATTGTTTTATGAGTATTTTCTTTTTTAATTTACGTAACTTTTTTATTATTATTTTGATTATTTTGAAATTTAAGATGAAAATAAAACAAAAAAAATTAGTCTCATAAATGAAATTAAAATAAAGTAAATAAACGTAGAAGAAAAAAAATCAACAAAATTGCAAAGAAAATGATAAAATTTATATTTTAAAAGACCAATAAATATTTTAGTAAATAGTTGAATACAAAATAATAATAATAATAATAATAATAATAATAGTTGTATTCAAATACTTAAATAAATACCATCTTGTTTGAATTCTCTAGTTTCACTATTTGAATCATTGTTTAGATCATGAAACAAACACTTCAAATTATCAAAATAAAAACTCTACTCAAATCACCAAATAAAAATCTTGTTCAACTCATAAAACTTCTATTCAAATCATTAATCAAACAACCCCATTATATATATAATTTATAAACGACCAATTAGAACCATTGTCGCCTAAATTATTTTTCATCACTAAACCCCCCAAAACTACCGTTTATTGGCACTTTTAACAAATTCAGTGACCGAATCAAAATTTCCATATGTTTGGAGGGCAAGTGCATACCCACTAAGGGGTATTTTGAGCAATTCACATGACTTGTTTTTTTTTGTTGCCAAAAAAGAAGAAAAATATGATTAAAATAAAAAATAAAAAAGAAAAAAGAAAAAGATTTGATCTGAATTGTTTTTTAAAAAACATTAAAAAAAAAAACCAAAATAAAATAAAATTGATAAACTAAAGAAGAAGAAAAAAATTAAAACCCCAAATAATCCTATCCTAACCCAATTTGACTGCGCATCTCCCTATCCTTTCATCCCCTCTTTTTTTCAGACTACTTGTTTGCCCCTCACCCTTGCCAGCCTCCACCTCCATTGCAAAACCCAATCCCCTCCAACCTTTAGTTCGACTTTCCCAGCCAGCAATCAGAAAAAAATCCCAAATCTTTGAGGAAAACCCGATCCCTTCTTATTCTTTCTTCTTTCTCTCTAAAGCTCATTCAGCAACTTTCTGCGATATCGAAAATGGTGACTGATGAAGCCGCTTGGAATGTGGTTGGCATTACTAGTAAGTTTTTTACTTCAAAATCTAAAGTTGTATTTGCAAGAATTTGTTTTCTGGTCTTTTTTCTGATTCTTTTTTCTTCTAGCTTTGAGCTAAAAGAGGATAATTTTATTAAAAATAATTAAAATGCAAATATAGTGCCTGTTCTCTATAGTATTATCTATACTATATCATCTCTATTTAAATAAAAACTCTACTCAAATGTTGTTCTTTATAAAACTCTTTTTTCGTTATAATAAAAACTATGTTATCTCCACTATATTATCTCCATTTAAATAAAAATTCTGTTCAAATTCTGTTATTTTTAAAACTCTGTTTTCGTGACTCAAAACTTTATTTTCGTGATTCAAAACTCTGTTTTTGTCAAACCACTTTGATTATATATTTTTTTTAAAAAAATTAAATATATTTTAAAATATTTTCAAATCTTGAAGTTTTTCCAAATTAAATAAAATTTTTTTTTTACGGGAATTCTAGATATCTTAAAATAATGAATTTGGCAAGACAACAATACTTATGGTAGTTTATTTACACTTGAATTGTTTTATTTTAATTTGTAAGATTTAATACACTTGTGTTCGATTTCAATTTCATATTTTTATCTACATTCCTACATGATTTTTTTTTATTTACGTAATTTTCTATATTTTAGATATTTTGAAACGTTTTATCTTGATTTGTAAGTTTTAATACATTTGTATTCGTATTTCAATTCTATATTTCTATCAACATTCCTATATAAATTTTTTTAAACAACATTTTTCTGATTATGAGTAGGATACGTTTTTAAATATGATTATAACATTTTTGATAAAAATAAATAGGATCCATAAGATTAAAAAAATAATTTTAAAGGTGGTGTGGATATTAATAATATAATGTAAAAGATAATGGTGATAAGTGTACGAAATAATTGAATATATTAGATAATGTAAATTGTGGTGTGATATTAATACTATAATATAAAATGTGGTGAGAATTAGTATATGAAATAATTAAATATATTGGATGATGTAAAAGGTGGTGATGATATTATAGAAAATATGATAATTAAATAAATAAAATCAATTTTTTAAAAAATAAATTAAAATCAATTTTGTATTCAAATTCTATAACAAACACCATCTGCTCAATTTTATCTATTTTATCTGTTTGAATATGATTCAGATTCTATAGAGAACATTTATTATCTATTCTCAGATTATTCAAATAAAAACTCTGTTCAAATACTGATAATACTATAAAGAACAGGTCCACATGTGAAACTAATTTGAATTTTAATCTGTAAGAGAATATTAATAAGTTCATGCTAGAATAAAAGTATTACGAAACCATTTCCATTGAAAATAACTTTATTATACCTTTAAAAATCTTAGATCATAAAGATTTTCAAAATATATATATTTTGAAAATATTGCTATAGGGTTAGAACCTTGTTCTAAGCCATCACTTCGTCTAAGAAGCTAAAAGCATTCAATAGTGTTATTAATATCTCATGTGTTTAAAAAGTAGATATAACTTTTAGAGATAAAAAAAAAATTATGAAATTTTTAGTTTTCAAATACGTAGCAAAATAAAAATCTGCATAGCAATTCCCATCCCTACCTTCTACCACACCTGCATCACTTCCAACTAGTCCATTAATCATACTACTGGTTGTTTACCTTTGTTACCTAGAATATGAAAACTTTAATGAGCTTTCGCCTAATAAGTACAACAGTCATAATTTTTTAAATGCGTGCATGAATCTTTGTCATAAATGCATATATGCAAACTCCGTTTTAAAATATTTTCTCTTTTTCTTTATGGGCCCTTATGTACGTACCCCTTGCGCACAACCATCGAGGAGTCAGGGGAGCGATCCTAACCGACATCACCCAGAGTCATAACATCTCTTTTATAATTTTGACACTCTATTTGGGAGGCAAATCTTTCTCTGGGAGGTTGTGTACGACACTTATGAAAACATCATTATTTTGTGCTCCAAAGTCTCTTTAAATATTCGCAACTTGGAATATCATAAATTAAAACTTGTACAAATATTTATTTTTATAAATCTGAAATATGGCATAACTCTTCAATTGCATTTAAACAATACGAGAAATAAAAGCATAATCATTCACACACCATCATTCATATATTTTCAACACATAACAATTATCATAAAATTTCTCAATCATGCATTCAACATTCTTATTCTATGTTGTAGGTCAGATTGTATTTACCTATATTACAAAGCAACTCCCTAAATCTTTTCATACCGTTGACTCAGTTATGAAAATATATCTTGTTCAAAACACTCCTTTTAGTTAGGGTGTTTCTTAAACCAAATTGAAGTCAGCTACTCTTCAAAGGTAACCCTATTTCCCAAGGGTTTTCCTAACTTAACAATAATGTTTATAGGTTGATTGAGCTTAAATTCTTTATCCACCTCTTTTCTTAATTCAAATTGACCTCTTAGCACACTTAGAACCATTGCAGATGGACTCTAAAAACCACAGAATTTCACGAAAACAACCTTCTAAACTTACTTAAAACTATTGTAATGCATAAAACCATAAATTGAGCCTCAAATACTCGAAAATTAATTATTCAATACATACCTTCAAATTTATTTCCATTATGCTTCGTTTATTGTTGGTTTTGGTTGATTTCGAGCTACTGAAGCTATTTTGACAATTGGTGACCAGCACTTGAAGCTCTGGAGGATTCTTTAAATTCGTGTTTTTGTTGTTGTTGCCATTTTAGGTAACTTTTTAGTTTTTCATTTTAGTTTTGTTACCTTCTGCCGTATTTCCAAACAAATGGGGCTCGTGATTTTTAAGTTTGAATGACTTTAAATTTAATTATAGCATTAGGTGACTATAAAAATGGACTAGTGTATTTTAAAATTAAGGAATTCATTTTGCCTTATAACAAAACGCCCAATTTTTTTTTTTTTTTTTTAATATCAAAAACAGACCTCCTTAATAGCTTTTAACCAAATTATTTTTATTTTTTGGAATGGAGCTTTTAACCAAGTTAGAATCCACTTTATTTGGATCACCTAGGCTAGAGAGAGAGAGAGAGAGAGAGAGGTTGAGCCTTATCTCTAGATTTATGGTTTGATAAGGGATGCAGGGCTGTTGGCGGCGGCCAAGATGTAGTCAGCGCACTTCGGTGCCACAGTTGTCGTCTTGGCCAGGGGGATATACTGACATTAGAGGCTGCAGAGGGGAGCGAGGAGGCGAGGTGGGGGATCTGACTAGGATAATCCTTAATAGCTTTTAACATGGAGCTTTTAACTAAGTTAGAATCCATTTTATTTGGATCACCTAGGCGAGAGACAGAGAGGTTGAGCTTTCTCTCTAGATTTCTGAGTTTTCTAGTTTGATAAGGGACGCAGGGACGCCGTCGCCGACCAAGACGCATCCAGCGTACTCCGATGCTGCTGTTGTCATCTTGGCCAGGGGGATAAGCTGATATTGGAGGTTGCAGAGGGGAGCAAGGAGGCGAGGTGGGGGACTTCTGAAGGCGCCGAGGGTTGGATCTGATCAAGATGATGCCGGATCTGGATTTTTAGCTTGTGGGTATGTCGGATTTGGTGGTTTGGTTAGTGGGTATGCCAGCTTAGGGGCTGAATTCTTCATCGGATCTATGGTTCCGACACGGACAGAGACATTCGTCGAAGAAGGGATGATTGATAATGGAGGGTTGGAGAAGTCTGTTTCTTTGAAGCAAGTTTTAAAACCTGGTAATCCAACGGCGAGTGGAAAAAGCATGACTAATTATGGGTGGGATAATAGGAAGAAGAACCTGAGCAAAGCTATTTTTCAAGAGTTGGTTCCAGTGATCAAGTGGGCGTCAATGACAACTCAGTAAGGTGCAGTTAATGGGATAACGGTTTCAACTCATCAAGGTGCAGTTATTGAGACAATTATTTTAGCTCATCGTTATTGAGACAACAATTTTAGCTCATCAAGGTGCTGTTAATGAGACAACGATTTCAGCTCATCAAGGTGCGGCTAATGAGACAACAGTTTCAGCTCATCAAAGAGATTAGCTGTTATCAAGTCAGTGGGTTTGGGGGCGTCATTGTGGTTTTTGTAATCCTCTTTGTTGTTTCTTTGTTGATTTTCGCAGTTTTAATTTGTGTTTTGTTTGATTTGTGTTGTTTATGTTTATGTTGTGTGGTTGGTTGTGTCTACGCAATAAGTTTCTTGAACCGTTTTTAGGTTGAGAGTTTTCTCACCGGGTCTTTAAGGGTTGTCTGTTTGTGTATTACAGTCATTATAACTTATTCTCATATGCACAAATTTCAAATTCGATCAGATCGGATCATCCACATGAATAATAGAGTTGAAAAGAGCCAAATGAGTGCTCGAATTATATGCACATTTTATGGTGATTCTCCGAGGTTTCATATCAGATAGAGACCCTAGTGCACGACAGATCCTTCCGATTATTATTGGACTCAAGTGGTTATCTATCTTGAACAATTTTGAGGTTATTGCTATGAGGAAGATATGCTTTTGCGTTGTTTTCTAATTTTTTGTAATCGTTTTATATACGATGTTTGATGTTTTTAATGAAATATCTTTACCCATAAAAAAATAATAAATAAATAAATAAATCCACTTTTTTGTTACCATAAAAAAAAATTTCTATGTACGCTGAAAATGGAACTTTTTTTTTTTTTTTTTTTATTTTACCATAACACCCTTAGATTATTTTATTCATTAAAGAAGACTAAAAAATATCAAAATATTTTTTGATTAAAAAAAACAAACTCAATTTAAAGAGAGTCCATTTTTTAAAACTTTTTTGAAAAAAAAGTTGGTAAAACATGTGAGTTTATGTTTTATTTAAATTAGCTAAGTTATAATATTATTAATGCAATAACTAATTTTTTTAAAAAAATTGACTGGATTTATAAAATATTTCAGTTATATAATTGACTTTGTTTTTCGATTATTGTTAATTTTTTTTTTTTTAAGTGGAGATTGTTCAATTTCTATTAAAATTTGATTTTTTTTTTCTGTAGTTTTAATTTAATGGATTTAACAAAAATACCCTAAATATAGGACATATGCAATGCACATATCAACTTTTAACAAAATATTGAACCATTGAAAATTTTATGCTTTTAGTATATTGAAAGATTAGTTTCCAAATATATATATATATATATATTTTTTAGTGGACTTTCCAAATATTTTTAATCCTAGAAACTATTACTTTGTTTTCATTATTATGCGATTGCATCGTATAAGTTACAAATGATTTACAAAATCAAGTGCATGATTTATAAATAAAATTTTGGAGTGATTCCCCATTGCACAAACAAAATGAACCATATTCCCCAAGTAGTCTTGTGATAATTGGTGGGTGGTTATGTAAGAAATATTGCAATTAGCTTCAAGAATCTTTGATGTTTGTAGAACAAATTTGTTAAATATTAAAAAATATAAATGATACCAATAATAATAACTTACATGAGAACTTCAAACAATGTAAGTTTTGGAGCAAATGAGTTTAAATGGTTCTTAAACTTAATTTTAATAAATAGTAGTAAAACTAATAACAAAGGAGAAGAAGGAGATTTTATTTTATTTTTTATTTTTTAAATCTCATTAATCTCCTTAAGACCTCATAGGACCGCTTTGTATTTTTATTTTTTTATTTCATGTTTTGACAAAAAAAAAGTAAATTTTCCATTAAGAAAAAGGTCTATGTACAAAAATACAAAGAAAATGTGACTAAGCACGTACAATAGGCTCTAGGATAACTAAGCCAATATCGTTGATATCAATACAATTGAAGTCCAACCATAAAATTTGAATAAGATCTTCAACTTGAGAAGCAATTTGGTATGGTAATGTCGATGGTTGTGGAGATTTTAAGTTCCTTGGACATAACCATCCATTTGAATGAAATTTTATCATGATAGACCTACATCTACAATAATCTTAGCATGCACAATTAACTTTACAAATAATGCGGGCATCAAAACTACAGTTTGTGCAAAACAAACAAACCACAGAAACTTTGAAATACTTTTCATTTCATGTTGTAGTTGAGATTGTACTTACAACAAACCTAGCTTTTCAGCTGCTCTACTTTTTTGTTAGCGATCCTGTTAAATACACTCTCAAAATTAGGGTGTATTCCAAAATATGACGACTCACTAAGCAATATTATCCAATATGCTAACCCGATAAATTTCTAATTCTTAAGTCGTTCGATGAAACATTCTTGTAATCAATTAGACTTTAACTCCATGCTTATTCCATCCTATTCTTGGCTTTTGAAAACCTTAATCTATTTAGAAATGAATTTCTAAGTTTAACAAGCTAATGCATTAATTCCTCGGCTCAAGTATCATAACTCGGCCTTTGGACATCAATTAAATTAAAAACTCAATCAATAACATATTTTATGATTGACTAATACGAGCAAATAGTACAACTAAGAAAATTCCCAAGAAAGACTATGTGCTATTGATTAATGAAAGTTTCCTTAGACAACACTACTTATCTGATAAGATTCCCAACAAAGGCATTGGTGTACCACAAGTATCATCTTAAGAATCAACCTTCTTAGACAGAATCTCACCAGGTCGTATTATGCGGTATTTACTCAAAACCAATTTAAAACTTTTATTTGTTCTTACGCCCTTGCAATTTTAAAAGTTATAAGTTCACCTTTATTTAAAATTGTTTAATCTTTTGAGTGTTTAATAATTAAAATTAATGTCATCAAACTTTAATTTTTCTCTTATCCTATATGATAAGTGCAAGAAATTACGCTTATTTGTTGTTTAATTGATGGACATTTGTGAGAATTTAGAGTTTATTTTGTTATTTTATTCCACAAGTGTCGTTTCACGGGTATTTTGTTGTTTAGTTGTGATTTCAGGGTTTTGAACGTTATTTTGGAGAGTTATGGAACAATTGGGAAGGCTTGAAATGATTGAAAACGAGTCAAATCGAAGAATTGGAAGCAAAAAGACCAACTTTGTTGATCTCGCCGCCGGCAAGAGAAGCCTCCATATAAAAACCAGGGACGATCTCGCCGCGGTAAGATTTATGCTCGCCGCCCGCGAGATTTTCCTAGAACGTCCATACACAAACCCGAGACGAGCTTGCCGTGTCGAGATTCTTGCTCGCTACCGGCACGATTTTGCGAAAATTTTAGGTTTTCGTGTTATCTTATTTTTAAACCTGTTTCAAAGCTTGTAAGTCATATATTTCATTCCAAAAATACCCTTAGCAACCCTAGAATTATAAATAAATTAGTTTAGGACCTTGGGAAAAAGTTCATAAGATGCAACACATGAGTTTGAAGAAGAGGATACTTTGAAGGTGAAGATCTCCATTGATGCAGCTGAAGCTTTCTAGAGTTTTCTAATCCAATAAGCTTTCTTCTATCATTCTCTTATGTTTTGTTTCCTGAATATCATCATGTTTGATTTAGTTATCATGTGTGGCTAGTCTTTAATGTAATTGAGGGGAATTCCAAACCCTAAACTTGAATTCAATGAAGTTATTCCATAGTTAGTTCTTCTCTCTTCCATTCTTCATGGAGATGTGGTTGATTTACTATTTTAATTCCATAGCATGTTTGATTAATTGATTAGGTGCGCAACTAAGAAATTAAGTAAACATCTTAATGTTAAACTAGTAACAATTTGAGATTATATT
>WUAT03375281.1:0-10338 GCA_010015005.3 Ulmus americana
AATTTTCCTTTGATTACCATACATAGTGAGGAATTTAAAAATTTTCCTCACTATTTTTTTTCCATAACATTTTCCTCGCTATTTTTTTTCCTTAGCATTTTCCGAGTTCCATATACTTTTGTATTATATGATTGGAATCATAAAATTGGCAAACAAATTCAAGGCCAATTTGAGAATTATAAAAAAGTTTGTAATTGCAAACACTTATATAAAAGTCAATAAAAAATTTATTATATCTATTAAATTATATTTTGTTTTATAAAATTAACACAGCTTTAAAAAACATTATCGTTGATTTTAAAAGTATTGAGCAAAAGGTTATACCTATGAACTTAAGTTAAACGTACTGCGCGTGTGCCAGTTGGAGGCATAGAGGAAGAGACGCAACCCCTAGAAATCAACACTACTAAAACTTTGTTATAAATTCTCCCTTTTTCTTATCATGATTGGTTGGGACAACAAACATCCATCTCGTTTGTGTCTTAGATATTTGTATAACTATCGAGAATATTGAAGTGATTAATTTCCAAAAATTAAGAGGCATTTAAGACAAAAATTATTGGAGTCACCCCATTTTATCTAGTAACGACATACTTCGTGATAAGAAAAAAGCTTTCACAAGGAGGTTGGTTAGAGATGTTTTTAAAAAACAATAGCCCGGCTCATTTTATGAGTTAAAGTCACCACCAATTTTTTTTCTTCCATTTATATATTCTAGATAAAAGTCTATCGTGATTATGTGGAGACAAAAAAATTTAAATTGACGCGAATTGCATATATATAATATAAATATCCTTAGTGAAGTAAAATCATGATAATATAATTAATGAATCAAATAATCAATTCCATTACATAAACTCCATCTTCTTCTAAGTTTAAGATAAAAATAAAGTAACAAACATTCATACAATAATAATAGTAACAAAATCTCCCAAGCCCTTCAATCATTCTCCTCAAACAATATTATCACCACTACTTTGAACTTCCTCCTTCAAATCAGAGCTTACCCTTCTTCTCTTCCAAGCATCATACGACGTCCAAACCTCCAAAACCACAGCAATACACCCCAAACAAACTATAACACCAGTATAAGCATCTATCCAAATCTTTCCTGGCTTCAAAATCTCCAGCCCTTTATACACATTTGTCATACCAAGAGCAATGGTTCCATACCCAAACAAATAGTGAAACAAATTCCAATAGATTCTATACTTGGAATCTTTCTTAGGCCTCAAAAATCCACCAACCAAAACTTGACAAGTGGCTATACAAAATAATGTTAGGCCAATAAATTTATGCCCCTCGCATTGGACCCCTGAAGATTTAGCACCAAGCCACATTCCGGTAGCCCACCCGATAATTCCGATGAGATAGCCTGTGCTCTGACACCCGACATGGATGTAGAACCAACCCGGATCATTGTACAATTTTACATATCTTGCTACTATAGCTCCAATTGGCATGAGAATTCCCCAACTAATGGTGTTGATTATACCATGAATGTTCTTCCACGTGTCACGCGAATCGCCTTTTCCCGCCTCGACTTTCCCGGAGAGGAAATCAATTTTCCCGAAGGACCGGACGTTGTTGCCGGACAGAGAGTGGATTCCGGGAACATTTCCAGCCATTGGACCTTCTTGCCAAACATGATTTACGACAGTCGTATTATTAGGGAGTTGTATTGAAGCAAAAATTATCATATTGTTGCTGTCGTATGAAGCTGAGATGTCATAAACGACAAAAGATAGATTGTCGTTTTGGAGCTGAGTATTGTAATCTGTTATTTGTGAAGTGTAGGCCAAAACGGTGCCGTCTTGTTGTTGTGCAGCGATCAATGCTTGTGAGCCTACCATTCCTGTGGAAGTAGGGTTGATGGCCCACGCTATCCACGTGTGGCTCGTCACACCTGATTTTTTGAAGGCGAGGTCGACTTTGGATGATGAAGGGTGGTAGCTCCAGTAGAGGGAGGAGCTTAAAAACTACAAGTCGTTGCAGGCGATGAAAGTTTTTTGGTTTTGAAATTTGTAGGGGTTGCATGGTTGGGATGTGGAGAGAGGAAGGGAGATGAAGATGAGAGAAAGAGCGAGGAGAGAGTGAAGAGAAAGAGAAGCCACGGGCGAATGGAGTTTATGAGTCGAGGACTGAGGAGTATTTATAGAGGGTTACTTGTTGGGCAAGTTACTTATTTGAGTAATCCTAGTTGGATTCGAATTAGGGTTTGGGAAGTTACTAGATTTATGGAAATTTCCTCATTTTAATTTTAATGTCTATCAATTAAGGATAATAGTTCCAGACAAAAAAATAAATAAATAAAAGATAATAGTTTGAAATTACATTCAATTTAAAATCAAAAATTAATTTTTATAATGTCGGTGATGATAGAGGCTGTTCTTGCATATTTATTTCCCATAGAAAAATACAGCTTATTGTAAAATAAATTAATTTACAATTAAAAAAAATGTTCTATAGCCATAGACATTATTGCAGATTTATTCTATTTTTGACAGCTTCTATATAAATGTTTAAAACTAAAATTATTAGTACGTTTAATCTCTATATCCATTATACTCGAGGAGGACCTTGGTTTGAGGCTTGGAAGAATTGTGAGTTTGCAGATCTGTGGCTGGCAGAGATGGAGGAGTACTTGAAGGAGGAGACCAAGAAGAAAGAGTCTGAGGTATAGAAGAAAAATCCCAAGTGACATCTCGCCACTTTTAGGATTAACAATTATTATTCTTTTTTATTGGATTATAATTATATCAATTTATTATTATGCAATGCATACTTGTTTTTATGATTTGATTTTGAAATACTGTTGAATCTTGATATAGAAAGAAAGCCATGTGTTTTGGGATTCCCTGTTGAACAAACTTGTAGCTGTCGTTTCCTCAAGCTTCCTTTCCTTTGATCCTCGTCAAATAATAAATAGCAAGCCAAGTTGTTTCTAAAGCACTTGTTGCCTTCTTGAATTTTTTTTTTTTTTTTTTTTTCAAATTATATTATTTTCTTCGTTATTTATATACCTTTTTTGGTGACAGAGAGCTGCTTAAGCAGTTGAAGATCTTCAGATATTTGGTAATTTTGAGTGTTTAGGAATCAAAGGATATTGTTGTCACGTTGTTATGCATTTCCTTTAGTTTGGGAGATATGAGGTTTTATCTTCTTATTATCTGCTATCTGTTGAGTGCTTTATGTTCAATTTGCGGTGTTCCGTACACATTGACATGGAAGATTCCTGAAAATTTACAATATAGAAATTTCAAAAATTTCTTCTTGTCTATTTTCTTTTAAAATAATACTGGTGAATGTAACAGAGTTTTGCTTATCATTTTCGATGAGGCTTAAGGCTTAACTTTTGGGATGGATGTTTGGATGGACAAAGAATAATTGCTTAGTTTAGTCAAATCTATTTAGGATTATCTGTGTCTTTCAAGAAGGAAAGAAGTAGTGATGTCATATTTCACTTTGTGATACTTCCTCTGGTTATTTTATTATGATGTTGATACTGACTTGTATTTGCTTGTCTTCATTTTCTTTTTGAGGGTGGAGGTTGTGAAATTATGAAGAACACTAGAAATTAACAAATTATAAATGTCCCTTGGACTCGTGCTGGGCTTTTACAGTTTTGTGCTAACAGGCATTAATTTACCTTTTTTCTGAGAGTGTGGAGGCTAAAAGGTAAAAGATGGTTAATTAGGCACTATCTTTAGAAGAAGAAAAAAAAGCATCATTGGTTTGAAGTACCATTTCTAAGATTAGGAGACTCGGGACAGGATTAACCCTATTGGAGTGACTCTTAACTCTTTTTCTTTTTGCTGTCACAGCCCAATGGGGATTCTTTACCAATCGAGTGTTAAAACATGAGGAAAAAAAAACAAACAGTTTGTGGAAAGCCTTAAAAGATATTGGAGAGAGATGTCTGTGACTTGTTTCTTTTATTGGTTGCCTATATTTCATTGATAATCTTTGGTTTGGAATAACCCAGCAAACTTTTCTAGAATCTCTTATCTTAAACAGACTTATTTACCAATTTAATGGGAATGAAAATATTACGAGTGGTTCAATACCGCCTGATGCAGTTATTTGATTCAGAGTTGTTCATCTTGTTACTATGAAGTTGCTGAATACTATGTTCTAATATGCTGCTTTAATTTCACCTTTCTTATGGAGTATGGTGCATAAATTATCAAACGATGCCTAATAATTATTTTGTCATCTTTGCATGCATCAATGGGCTTGAAACAGGGACAGAAGGCGTTATGGATATTACGTGCCAGCAAGATGGACAGATGCTGACTGGATCCAATGGTGCTCTGCCTTTGGTAACGGTTCCACCCCCTGAATTTAACAAGGAGAATGGTGTGATATGGCAATCTTCTCCTGATCGACTTGAGTTGCGTCCAAAGCCGTTTAATCACCATTCAAACTGCTCTGATTCACCATGCGTATCAGAATCTGGCTCTGACATCTTCAGTAAGCGGGAAGTTATTCACAAACTGAGGCAACAGTTGAAGAGAAGGGATGACATGATAATGGAGATGCAGGATCAGATTGTCGAGCTGCAGAGTTCACTTAATGCTCAGCTGGCGCATTCTACCCATTTGCAGTCGCAGCTTGATGTTGCAAATAGGGATTTGTTTGATTCTCAGAGAGAAATCCAGAGACTTAGGAAGGCTATTGCGGATCACTGTGTTGGACACTCCATCGACAAGTCTTCCTCAGTCCCAATTTGGCCATCTGAAAGCAGAAATGGTCATTCAAATGGGTATCTTGACGGAGAAAGCAATTTTGAGCCAGTGGAGAAAATTAGAGTGGAGGGTGAGAGGTTTGAGATGCTGAGGAGGGAAATCGGAGAGTTGAAGGATGTAATAGATGGAAAGGACTACTTGCTGCATAGCTACAAAGAGCAAAGGGCCGAGCTCGTAGTGAAGATCAAAGAATTGGAGCAGAGACTCGATTCGCAGCTCCCCAACATTTTGTAGGCTCTGTCAATTTTGTGTATTCTTTGCTCGTTTCCTCTGATTTAGGATTCCAAATTTCTCTATTTTTCCTTTTTTTTTTTTTTCTCCTTTGAATACATAGTTAGCTTTGATTGCTTGGTTGTGTTCTACGTTTTTGAATGAGTGGTGAGTGTGGACCAAATGGCAGGAACATTTTCTCACGTCTAGTGGAATTGTTTTGCGTTTTTGAACCGTTTGCTCTCTAGTAAAAACACTAAACATGTAGGAGCTCCTACCAATGGTGGAGACAGTGATATCCATTCAGTATCGCAGATGGCGTTTGTAGCTTTTGCTTTGCCCAATCATGTTAGTATTTATTTCTCTTTGAACGGTTTGAAAAAGAATTTCATAATGGGAATAACGCTAACTGGACAATTAGATTCCATACACTTCCACTTCCTGCCTAGTTGTAAAACACAGTAAATTTTTGGAAACAAGATTACAACTAGAGCAAACTTCTTGCGCCTAAAACAAGATTACAACTTGGACAAACCAACAAGTTCAGTGCTATATCCTATACAACTGCAAGAATAGTAGCACCGTACCTTTCTTTCTATTACATTCGTTCCCCATCCCTATCCCTTAAACATTTAATAATGCCTAATAAAAGTCTATCTGGTGTTTAAATCAAATTCCCCAACTTCACGCCACCCATCCTGCATGCCCGTTTCTCCATTCTCAGTCTCCTCGTCATTCAAAAAATCTTCAGAAGGCTCCTTCTCATCTCTCTGCGTACCGCTTCCCCATCCATTTATCATTTCATCTGTGTTAACTCCATGATCTTGCTCTACCATGATTTGACCCATTGAAGTGTCATTTCCTTGTGAACCAAGCGCACTTGTCCTTATAGGGGCTCGGGCCATCATTTCAGCATGTGCTTGTGACTCTGCTCGAGCTTGCTCTGCCTGAACCATGGCTGCCCTTCGCATTTGAGCTTCATGACTAGCTTTCTCTCTTAATTCAAACTCTGCTTTCAATTCCATACATGCCCGTTTCTCCTCTTGGTATAAAGCTTGCTCCATCATCATTCTCTCTTCAGACCTGAACTCCCCAAGAGCTCGTTTGCGCGAGATAATATTAAAGGCCAGCGCCTGCTTTTCAAATGTGGCCGTAAACTCTGCAACCTTGGCAGATATATTATGATCCCATTGCTGAGAGCGAGATGGCATTTGGCCTGTGGTGTCAGAGTCAAGGATCCTGTCATCTTCCTCTGCCTCATAATCAGCAACAACGTGATAAGGCAATAATCTACATATAATGCTTAAATTTCAGTTTCATTTGCAGCAAATTAAACACATTCTCTAGAAACAAAAGCATATAGACTGTAAAAAATATAAACAAGAAGACATTCTCTAGAAACAAAAGCATTCTCACAAAGAAATACAGAAATCTCAAACAATCAGAAGAGTGCACGAGACATGAAGCAAGGACTAAATGAAGACCCCATTCCAAGGTTTAATTTAGTTAGTTGCATACAGTTCTTATCCATTTACTCACATAAAAGGCCTAGCAGACGTAGCACTCAATAAAACACATAAGAAATAGAAGAAACTAATAAAAAAAAATCATCATTTGCAAGAATAAACATATAATCACAGAAGGAGAAAATTAACCCTCCAAGATAAACCCAAGGGAGGATGAAAAACAATAATATGGACAGTCCAATCATCCTATAGTTAGGTGATGATTTGTAAGCTGAGATAACTGCAAATATAAGAGGATTCCAGGCAATTATTGAAGAAAAATTCAAATACACATATACCAGGATAAGAGAAGCTCCAATAAGAATAATTTATCGAAGTGGCTAAGAATGCTAACTTTTTTACAAATCATGTTATATTTATGATATGATATGATGTAGCAAACAAATTTTGAGACATCATATGTCAAATACCTCCAAGAAGAAATCTTTATCTGATCTTGGTTTCCTTTTTCTATAATATTGTTAAAAAAAACCGCACTTTGATGTTATCCTCAAATGCCTATTTATAAAGAAACAGAAAGAGCGAACCTCTCGCAGGCGTCTTCGAGGGATGTAAAGGGGCGCTTGAACTCGGGATGGCAGACTCGCCAGGCATCCTGGTAGGCCATTTGGAGCTCGATATGGTTTCCGGGTCGGATAGGCTTCTGTTGCTGGTGGTGGTTAGCAGAAGGATTTGGGTGGTTGGAATTGGGATTGGGATTAGGGTTAGGGTTAGGGTTAGGGTTAGAGTTAGGGGGAAGATTGATGGGACGGAGGGGGCGCAAATGGGCGTCGATGTTGGAGGGGAAGCGAGAGATGGCCTGTTGGGCTTGGTGTTGTTTCTGCAGTTGTTGTTGAAGAAGCATGAATTGCTGTTGTTGCTGCTGCTGCTGCTGCTGCTGCTGTTGTTGTTGTTGTTGAGATTGCTGATGGTGTTGTTGCATTAGCATTTGCTGTTGCTGCTGCTGCTGCTGCTGTTGAGCCAATGCCTTCGCTTCTTCCATCTCTCTCTCTCTCTCTCTCTCTCAGACGTCGACGATGGCTAATGGAGTTGGACTTCGGGCCGCGTCTTCTCTCTTCCCCCTCTAGCTTCTACCTTCTACCTATAAAACACAACGACTTGTCGTTTGATGACTTAATTTCTCTTTACGACATGTCGTTTAAAACACAATCATTCTCTCTCTATTTTTGGTTTTGGGAGCCTAAACCCCTAAAAACCCCGGGGCTGCTGTTCTTTCTTTCCTTTGATTCTGAAGATTAGCACTTGGCTTGGTTCTTCGTTTATGTCTCGGATTCTAAGGTTCTTCAAATTATATTCCTAATTGGTTTCTTTTTTTCTTTCTTTCTAATCATCTTGCCCTGTTCTGTTTTTGAAGTTTAACAATCACCACTTTTCTGGAAAATAATAAAGGGATGTCTTTTGTGTACACATGTTTAGGGTTTATGTATTACTGTTGTGCTTAAAACAAGAATTACTTGTTTTTTTTTTTAAATCTATTTAGGATTATCTGTGTCATATTGATACCCACTTGTATTTTCTGTGGAGGTCGTGATTTTGCTAGAAATTAGCAATTTTTTGCTAAATGACATTAATTTGCTCTATTTCTGAATGTGTTAAAAGGGTTTGATAGGCACTATCTTTAGAGAAAAAGCATCATTGGTTTGAACCAGAACACCGGATTAACCCTAGTGGAGTGGAGTGGTAACACTTAAACATTTTTCTTATGACTGTCACAGCCCAATGTAAGAGGAAAAAAAATCAGTTTGTGGAAGGTAGGAAGCCTTATGAGAAATTGAACTTGTTTTCTATTGCTTGTCTATATTTCATTCATAATCTTTGGTTAGGAATAAGAAACCAGCAAACTTTTCTTGCATCTCCTTTCCAAAACAGACTTATTTAGCAATTTCATGGCAATGAAAATATTACAAATGGTACTATACTGTCTGATGAAGAAATCCGATTCATCTACTATGCACTACTATTCTCCTTTAATTTCACCTTTTTCAAGGAGTATGATGCATCCATACATCTGATTTCTTTTGTGTACAGATGCTACAATTTTGACTGCCTTGCTTGTGCACGCACACCACCATACTTGTTACATTCTTAAGTTAATTGATTTCGCCTAATGGATATGTTGTTTTTTCTTGAGCAGGGAACAACTTTCTTCTTGCTTCCCTTTCGTAGTTCGACTCTCGTATCACAAGTACAAGACTAGCTGCATTCAAGGTTTCCTTTCTACAAATTTTCGTGTTAGGAGAAACTACAGCACTCAAAACCTTTTTGTACCGGATTCAGAAAGGCTTCTCCACAGTAGTTCTAGTTCTCTGAAATATGGTCCTGCTGAAACCTATTCGGTACTTCAATCAAGTGGTCTTCAGCACTGGTTCAAGAATTGGCAACAACTCAGAAAGAATAAACTGACGGCAAGCACTTTTGCTTTGGCAATTGGGTTTTGGCCTTGCCGAAGAGTCCAGCTCTAGTTAGAGAAAATTGGGGCAATTGAGCCATTTTTTGGTAACCTGGCTACATGTTGGAACAATATCAAAGAGGAGGAAGCACTAGAAAGATACAAGTTGATAACGGGAAATACTGTTTTTGTTGTTCATTAGTTGGATATAGAAATGGATTGGTTTGGAATGTGATTTCAAGAGGATTGGCTTGGTTTGGCTTCAACACTACTTGGTGCCCCAGCGTGAAGAACCCGCGTTGCGGCGTGCTCCTTGTTATGCATCATCTGGACTTGCTGGAAGGCATGGCGCTTGCTCTCCTTGCCACAACATGCATTTGACGATCAAACAGTTTTTTTTGTTGTGTTGTGCATGTCGCGGCGCACCTTTGTCTGGTCACGGTGTGCCTAGCTCGGTTTGGATTCTCACACTTTCTGCGCCGTGTCACACAGGATTTTTCAAAGGGCCTTCATTTTGTTACTTGGTTTTGTCAAAATGCACAGCTTCATTTAAGGCTTGGATGGCCTTGATTTAGCCTCATCTTCAGATCTAAAGGCCAAGATTGAAAGAGTTAGTTATGTTGGTTATTTAGAGGTATAAATTGTATCTAAGTTCTCAGATTGTTTTTTAAGAGAGCTTTTTTGAGATAGAATTCTAGAAAGAGAATTCTTGTAACTTCTTCTTCTTCTCTGCAATTTTTCCTTGTGAGTTTCGGATTGTGAGAGGGTGTGTTTTGGGATAAAGGGCTAGGTTAGATCCTTAGGATATCTCAAGTTTTCTCTCTTGTTCTTGAGATCCAAATAGTGGGAAGAGTGGGCAATTTTCAAAGGTTCTTGATTGTATTCTCATTCCGATATAGTACAGAGAGTTCCAGTGACGGAGCTTCAGGGACGTAGGCCATTCTTGGGCCGAAGCTTGTGAACAAATTTGTGTTGTGCTTTAGTTTTTGCATTGATTTGATTTCTTGCTTGATTTTTCTGGTTTTTATCAAGATTGTGTTCATATATTGAGGTGTTGGTTTTGATCCTTCAAATCCTGATAGTGGTATCAGAGCCAGATTGAGGAAATCAAGAAGAAAATGGTGAACAATCAAAGGGTTTTGGATTGATTTCTGGTGTAGAGAATCGAATCCAAAAGGAGACAACGCAGTTTGTGGAATTCTTGAAGTGCTGGTTTAAGAATTGGAAAGGTGGAGGAGATAGAAGAAGAAGCTAGTTAGAAGGTGATTCTTGAAGAATTGGAGGAAGAAGGTGTGATCATCCTTTTCCAATCAATAGCTACAACACCAAGGATAGAAGTGTTTGATGGAATCAGAGATTTCTCGCTGTGGGAAGAAAATCTTTGGGTTGTTCTTATGCAGCAGCAAGTTGCCAAGATCCTAGAAGGTGAGGACAAGCTTCCTTCCACGATTACTGCAGATCAAAG
>WUAT03375392.1:0-10338 GCA_010015005.3 Ulmus americana
TAATCCTACCCAACTCACCCTTGACATCCTCATTAATCCTAGCTTGATCCTCAAAATGCTTCTTTTGCAAATCAATAGTGCTTGAATTTGGTCCTCTATGGGATTCCTACGTTGTGGGGCACTATTTTGAGGAGCTAAAGAAGGACTATGTTGGGCATTTGGTTTTCATTGGACATGGGGTTGAGAGGGTTGGTTGTTCTTCTAACTAAGATTTGGGTGATTTTTCCATTGTTGGTTAAAAGTATTAGAGATAGTAGGATAGGTCCTGTTATACATATCTAAAGCGTTACCTTGCTCCACCTCCCCCACATACATCGAACACTCATTAGGCTTATAATCTACCCACCACATGAGGAACAAATTTGGGCCTCTACCTTAGCAACCTGGTTTAAAACTTCACTCTCCTTAACTTCAAGAGCATCTAATTTCCTAGTAATTAAGGCTAGTTTGGTGTTTATTCCGTCTTCCTCCCTAAGTTGGTATATCCTAGGAGTTTGAGTTCTAGAGGTTGATTCGGTAAGGTTTGTGCCTTTCCAAGTGTGGGATTTTTTAGTTACATCTTCCAAAAACTCAAAAGCTTCACTAATGCTCTTTTAAAGGAAACCTCCATTATACATCATTTCAACGAATTTCAGTTCTTCATAGGTCAACCCATCATAAAAGAAACTCATAATTCACCAACTCTCATAGTCATGGTGAGGACAAAGATTTAAAAAATCCTTATACCTTTCTCATGCTTGGTGCAATGTTTCACCAGTTTTTTGGGCAAATATCAAAATTTGTTTCTTAATATTTTGGGTCTAGTGGTTTGGGTAGTACTTATGGAAAAAAAAGGCTTTTATCATGTCATCCCAAGTTATTATGGATCTAGGCCTAAGGGAGTACAACCATACCTTGGCTTTCTCCTTAGGGGAGAATGGGAAGAACCTAAGCCTAACTATGTCTAGAGTTTGGGTTTGGCCTCGGAATGTTGCTACTAGCTCTTCAAATTCCCTAATGTAGACATATGGGTGCTTGTTTTCTAGCCCATTGAAGGTAGGTAAAAGTTGAATCATTCCGGGTTTAAACTCTTAGTGAGGAGTGTTAGGTGGAAACACTATGCAAGATGGGGTCAAGGTCCTAGTGGGATTAATATATTCATGCATGGACCTATTGGTATGGAGTGGATTATCAAGATGAGGGTTATTATGGGGAGGGTCATTACTAGGGGCATCACTTATGTTTTCCATAGTTTGAGGTTCGGAAAGGTTATTAGTAGATTCGGTTTCAAACGATGTTTGGCTACTAAAACTAGGTAAACTAGATTGTTCTACTATGTTCTTAATAAATCTTCCTCCAAAATCATGAGCCCTAGGCATATCACTAATCCTAACTCAAATTACGAAGAACAAAAATAAAAATAAAATTAACTAAAATAAATAAAAATAAAACTAATCTCAGAAAATAAACAAAAAGAAAATCTAGTCCTAAAAATAAAATAAAAGAACAAAAGATAAAAATTAAAACAAAAATTAAAATCTAATCCTAAAATTAAAAAGAAAATAAATCTAATCCTAAAAATTAAAACAAAAAGATAAAACTAATCCTAAAAACAAACAAAATAAACTAAAAAGAAAAATAATCTAATCCTAAGCTAAAAAGAAAAATAAACAAAAACAAAAAGAAAAGAAAGATATTATCTCTTTTGCGTATAAGTTTAAATCTCCTTATTGAGTGCCTTCTTCGGCAACGACACCAAAATTTGATTACGCGCAACTTAACATGTGGTTATTACAGTATAGAAGAGGTGTTGATCTCACAAAGAAGGCTTGCAAAGAAGGATAGAAACTTAGAAACAAAATAGAAATAAAACCTTGAATAGAGAAAATAAAAATGAATGATTTTTATTGAAAAGGATTTAAAATAATATATTAAACATAAAGCATGAGTTTCACTCAAGGTTCGTCCTCCAATTCCTAGTATTTATTTATTTGTTGATTTAATTTCAATTCCTTAATTAAGAGCAAAGTTGACCCGTCTTACAAGATATCAAACAAGAAAATCATATAAAATTGGTCTAAGTTGATTAATTGTTATTCACATTGACCGACATAAGAAAAACATGATTGAATTTATATTTATTTATGCATAAAATCAATCTAATAACCTATCTCTCATATATATTAATTGTTCTATCACTCACATAGAAATAATCAAAAATAAATTAAATAAACATTTCTCACATGAATGAATAATCTATTTTATTGAAAATGATTTGAAATAAATTACAATTATTACCTGTCACATAACAAAAATCAAAGCTAGAGAAAATGAGAGACTACAAAAAAATATCTTCCTCTTGAATAATAATTTGCTAGATAGTAAGATATAGAGAAGGTTTCCTAAGTGGTTTATTTATAATATAAGAGATATGGGGTGATTGGAGATAAAGATCTACATCAAATTCCTAAAAGATAGAGATAATAAAAGAGGTCTAAGAGTGTTTAAGGGTAAAAATTATCATTAAAACCTTAAAAAGATAAAGATAAAACACTTTTAAAAAGTCTGTTATCGCAAGGATGCCGCGGTGCAGACTTTGAGGCGCCGCAATGCTAAATTAAGCACGAATTGGGCTCGGAGGTTTTCATTAAAGTTGTAACCATTTCTCTTAGTTTTCTATAGTCGCCAAGATCACCTTATTTTGACTTTGGATGAAGAAGTTATGGTCAAAATACTAAAGTATGTGCATAGTCAAACTTGCCCGAATTTTCAGCACTTCGATTTTAACTTCTATTGAACTTTTATGCCTTCCAAATGTGCTCTTCAACTCCGACTTGGCTTGGATATATCCCGCCATCATCAATCTTTATTTTTCTCCATATTTTAAGCTCAAGAAACCTGAAATTCATTACAAAAAAAAAAACATGACACCGAATATAACATTTAAGAAATATTAAGGCATAAATATATAATTTAAACCATAAATGCTAACAAATATAAACCGATTTATATGCATTTCCAGCTCTAATCAACCATCTCCCACCTTCATTCCCAACAATCATCCATCTCTATTGCCAGCCATCACTGCCTCCGACCACCACTTCTTTTCGAAATGAAACCCCTAAAATCCCCCAATATTGAAACTAACCACGACCCGTGACGAACTAGCCATCAACCCTTGATGGAGCTCACCCATATCCCCTTGTCTGTCGATCCCCCTCAAGAACACATCATCCTCGTAACTTTCTAAATTTCTGTGAATATATAGGTTTGTAATTGTCTGTGTAGATTTTACCCCAGCTTAAGAAAACTAAATAAAAGCTCACTTATGATGAATAAATATGAAAATGTGAGAAAAAAGAAAGAAAGAAAGAAGACAACATATGTAGTGGTTCAGCCCCAAAAAGATGGCCTACATCTATTGAGCCCCTTATATTGCCTTGCTATAGTGGAATACAAGAGGTTTTCTCACTGGTTTTCCCACTTTTCGAGATCTGGAGAAAGGGAAAATCTTAGAGAGAATGAGGAGAAAACTCTTCTTTCTCTTTCTATCTATCTTAGCTCTAGGAATGAATAATGCTTGTTATCTTGTGCTAAAGGAAAATACCCATATATTTTTTGGGTTTTCCTTATATAATGAATAATACAAAATAAGTTGTTATGGGCCATTATCACCAAAAATAGATATTGCAGGTGTGGCAGGAATGGTAAACGTAGTGGGAGACGTGGCCCAATTAGGGCAAAGGTGTCAACATAGAGCCCAAGCCTGCTAGTGAATCATTTGTCTTTTTCAGCCACTTCTCAGCTTCGTACTTGACTTGGCATGCCACTTCCCGCTTCGTACCTAACTTGGCATGCCACTTCTCCGCAACTTGATATTTATCCCCTTCTAGAATATTCCTTTATTCTATTTTATGGCTAATTTTATTTGTTATTTTTCCTGCCACATGTCACGTGTTGATTGGTCTTTCATAAGTGAATTTTTCACCCCCTTACAACTCTTCCCCCACTTCTTTGGTGGGAACACCAAAAAGGGGTTAAATTTTCATTTAATATTTGTATTGGGTCTTTACAAAATCCACCTTTTACTCTTGTCTTTTGAATTCCCATATATTCAAACTTTTTGACTTCTCCCATTCAACAACCTTGATGCAAAGTGTGACACTACCAAGTAGTGTGAGTTCCACAATGACCATAGCCACAACACTCTAGATTGCATCACTCTACGACTTGAGGTTGCTGATCTACTCAAGAAGGGACACCTCTAAGATCTGTTATCCAACAAGGGGAAGAACACCCTCGCTCTACGAGACAACCAAAAAACCAAACAACTTGTAGAGCCAATCCCAGAAAGAACAATCAACGTCATCACCGGTTGATCATAAATTAGTGGTATTAGCTACTTTGCTGCCAGGAGACATGCAAGGATCGTTGTTAACCCATAAACCAACTTCTCTCAGCCACCATCTGATGTGGCTACCGATCAGACTATTAGTTTCATGGACAACGAGGCCATAAAGCTCATCAACCCTCATCATGATGCTCTTGTTATCTCTTTGTTAATTGCAAACTGTAGAATTAAGAGAGTTCTTGTTGATAATGGCTCTTCTACTAATGTTTTGTTTTTTAATGCCCTAAGGGAGATGAACACCAACAAGTCCAACATCCACCGTCGCTCTACCATCCTCGTCGGATTCAGCGGGGAACAAAAGTTCACCATGGAAGATATCACTCTTCCAGTTTACGCTGGTGGGGTGAATCTCCATGTGACCATTATGGTATTGGACAGCTCATCAGCCTACAATGTTTTCCTTGGATAGCCTTGGATCCACATCATTAGGGTAATCCACTCCACCTTCTATCAGGTCATCAAATTCCTAACCAAGTGGGGTGTTAAGGAGATCAAAGGCGAGCAAGGAACCTCCCGTGATTGTTGTCGCAACACAATGAGTGCCAAGCCCTCCACCTTATAGCAATTACAATCCAAGTCGGAAGTCTAGGTGGATCCAAACCAGCCTACCATGAAAAAACTCGATGAGGTTCCAATCCATCCTGACCTTCGGATCATAAAGTACATATTGGAGTTCAGTTAAAGCCAGACCTTTGCAACAATCTCATCAATTTCCTCAAATAGCACCATGTCTGCTTCACTTGGTCACACACTGACATGACGGGGAATGATCCAGAGGTAATGGTTCACCAACCAACTCCAAGTAGACTTGAACTACCCTCCAATTAAGCAGAAGAGGAACAAGTTCTTTCTAGAGTTCAACAAGGTCATCAACGAGGAAATTTAGAAGTTGATCGACATTGGGTCGGTCCACGAGGTTCATTACCCCGTCCGGCTCACTAATGTCGTCGTTGTTCGTAAGAAAATGGGAAGTGGCGAGTATGCATCAACTTCACAAACCTCAGCAAGGCGTGTCCCAAGGAATCCTTCCCTCTACTGCACATCGACATACTGGTTCATGCTACAGCTAGTCATAAGTTACTCAGCTTCATGGATGCTTTCTTAGGCTACAATCAGATCCTGATGCATCCAAACAACCAAGAGAAAACTGCCTTTATCAATGATAGAGGTATTTTCTGCTACAAGGTTATGCTTTTCAGTTGAAGAACACTGGGGTAACCTACCAGAGGCTTGTCAACAAGATGTTTGCAAATTTGCTAGGTGACACAATAGAGGTCTACATCGACGACATGCTGGTTAAGTCACTCATCGTAGAGAAACACCTTGATCATCTCTGTCAAGCCTTTGATGTTCTAAAAAGGTACAATATGAAACTCAATCCTACTAAGTGTTCATTCGGAGTGGCCTTAGAAAAATTCCTTGGCTACATGGTGACTCAATAAGATATCGAAGCCAACCTCGATTAGATCCAATCATTGATGGGCATTAAGGACATCCAACATCTAGCTGGAAGGGTAGGTGCACTCAGCCAGTTCATCTCTAGGTCATCTGAGAATTGTCACCTTTTCTTCGTGACTTTACACAAGTCCAAAGACTTTGAATTGACTCTAGCCTATGAAAAAGCTCTCCAATAGCTCAAGAAGTACTTGACTTCATCTCCATTACTCTCCAAGCCTAAGGATGGGGAACAACTTTTCATCTACATAATAGTCTCCGAGATTGCAGTCTGTGTCATGCTTATTCGAGAGGAAGAAGGTAGACAACTGCCAGTCTACTATGCGAGCAAGTTACTACTCGACGTCGAGACATATTATAGCCAGATTGAAAAGCTTGCTCTATCCTTGATCATTGCAGTATGCAAACTCAAACCATACTTCCAATGCCATCTGATCGTCGTTCTCACCACCTTTCCTCTGAAGAGCATCCTACACAAGCCAGAGCTCACCGGTCGGCTCACTAAGTAGGCAGTAGAATTCAGCGAGTACGACATCACCTTCCAACCTCGCACTGCTTTGAAGTCTTAGGTACTATCTAACTTTATTGCAGACTTTACACCTTACACCCATGTACATGCTGATAAAGAACTACTCAGTCCCTCTAATCACCCATCCTCGAAGTGAACACTCTTGGTGGATGGTTCAAGTAACATGAATGAACCTGGCATAGGACTTGTCCTCAATTCACCTGAAGGGGATCTAATCCAGCAGTCCATCTGCTTTGGCTTTCAAACCACCAACAATGAAGCAGAGTATGAAGCACTCATCGCAGGACTCTCACTCACCAAGGAAATGGGTATTCGAAAGTTGGACGTATACTCTGACTCCCAACTGGTTGTCAACCAACTCTTAGGGACCTATCAAGCTCGAGACTCTAAGATGATGGCTTACCTCACCCACATTAAGGAGCTCCAATCCTCCTTTGAGGAATTCACTATTATTCATATACCTAGACTTGAGAATGGCCATGCCGACACACTAGCCAACCTTATGTTAGCTGTCCCAATGACAACATCACAATCCATTCCCTTGGTTTACCTCTAGTAGCTTGCAATATGGAAGAACCCAACATTAGAGGTATCATATATTGATCCATATGATTCTTGGATGACACTCATTCTATGCTACCTGACACATGATAAGCTTCCAGAAGATAAGAACAAAGCACGTAGCCTTAGAGCAAAAGCTGCAAGGTTCACCATCCTTGATGGCCAACTATTGAAGAGGTCCTTCTCCAAACTATACCTAAAGTGTGTCACTCGAGAGGAGGTAAACTATATTTTGGCCGAACTCTACCAAGGGGAGTGTGGCAACCATGACGAGGGACAGAGCCTTGCAAATTATGCCTTGACTAGAAGTTACTACTATCCTACCATGCAATTAGACTCCACCAACTATGTTAGACACTGCGATAGCTGTCAACGCTTCGTACAAGTGTCTTAAGAGCAACTCAACCCCATTCTCTCACCTTGGCCATTTATGAAATGAGGGATGAACCATGTTGGTAAGCTCCTAACAACACTTGGACAGCGAATCTACATGCTTGCGATCATTGATTACTTCACCAAGTGGATCGAGGCTAAGGCATTCCACCAGATCCAGGACCGCGAAGTGAAGAATTTTATATGGAAGAATGTCATCTGCCACTTTGGAGTGCCAAAAGAGATAGTCACTAACAATGGCTTATAGTTCATTATCTTCGACTTCCAGGACTTCTGTAAAGAGTGGGGGATCAAGTTGAACTTTTCCACACCATGCTACTTTCAGACGAATGGCCAAGCCGAGTCTTCCAACAAGACAAGCATCAAGCCACTTAAGAAATGGCTAAAGAAAGCTAAGGGTGCATAGGCCAACGAGCTGCCTAGCGTACTCTGGTCCTATTGCACTACTGCCCAGATGTCTACCAGTGAGACTCCATTTGCATTAGCTTACGACTCTGAGGTAGTCATTCAAGTCGAAGTAGGAATCCCATTTGCAAGATGCCAATGGCTCGATGAAGACACTAACTAGCAACAACTCAACCATAACCTTGACACCATCGATGAACTGCAAGACCAAGCTCATCTCTGGATTACAGTCTACCAACAAAAGGTGACTCAACACTGCAACAAGAACATCAGGATAAGGACCTTCAAGCCAGGTGATTGGGTGCTACACCGAGTTTTCCAAAACACAAAGGATGCAGGAACAGGGAAGCTTGGTCCTAGATGGGAAGGCCGTTACAAGATCACGAAGGTCGTCGGACAGGGGGCCTACAAGCTCCAAGGTCAAGATGGTCGTGACATCCACAACAGGTAGAATGAAATTCACCTTAAGTTATATTATTTCTAAATTTTGAACTTTTATTGTAAGTCTTTGGGTGTTGAATAACTTAAGTGCTGGCCATCAGCCATCCTTTTTTAGCAAGGTACCATGTAGGTATTCAGCAGTCCACCTTTTCCACTTTGTAGGGAGTATTTTTCACTTTACTCTCTGTTTATTAATTATCTCGTCAAACTGAATACTGACTTTAGCATCAGAGCCATCGGACTACCTTAGTGCACTTTTTCCTTTGCAGTTGTCCAGCAATTCTACCTCTCCATTCGACAGGGAGTTTCTCACACTCTTCAGTCTCTCTTTAGATTATTTTTGTTGAATGGATACTGACTTGGGCATTGGAGGACCGATGGCAAACCACCAGAACACGTGTTTTGTAGGTTAGCTACACAATACTGGGGGACAAGTGGCACGGTCCTCATCTGTCCATTTTCCATCCTAGCTGACCACACTACGAATTGTAGCCTCAACATCTCATAAGCAAAACTCAGGTTTTCACTACTCAACAAAGTATCGCTTAGCCTAAGTCTACTACCTCCGGGGCACTACACTTAGGCTGGGGGGATAGTATGCTACTTTGTTTCATTTTTCAAAATTTTTGGTTCTATGTTATATTTGGTCAAACATTTACTTAGTTTTTTTCACCATGTTCAATTTATGTTCATTTTTGTTATTAGTCTCATCCATAGCTCTACTTATTGCAAGTGTAAACAAGAACACAGTGGTAGACAAAAGAATGCCCTTATGGGGCTACAAGGGTCCAACCTCTCCAAAATAGCATAAATAAATAGGTTAGGCCTCAGAAAGCTAGTAATCAATACGTACATAAAAAAATGGAGACACCAATGCCTCAAAACAAGAACAGTGTACAAAAAGGTAAAAAAATAAAATAAAATAAAAAAGACTAAGCCGCAGCACGCTGGATCTCACCTTGAGCATCGCAAGCTATAATGTCCTTAACCTCTGGCTCGACTGAAGTCTAGGCCTTGACCAAGCCCTCATCAAAACCAGTGAGACCTATGAAATCACGAAAAGAATAATGAGACAAAAGTCTTAGAGAAGGGAAGAATAAGGGTTTCATGCGAGAACTGCAAAAGTAATGCAAAATGAACTAATAGGAGAGCGACATGTGCTCGTCTCTAATTTGGGCTCATCCATTATAAATAGCACAAGGACTTGCACTTGAGGTAAGCTTCTATTGCATAAACAAAAGGAAAAACTCTTTACCCATCCTAACTTGAGCGCCAGAATATTTGCAAGTGGATAGAGCCATGTCGAGAGGATGACCAGAATAATTGGATCATCGGTCAAAATACAAGGCCAATCTTGGAAACATATGCAAGTGAGATTTCTAGTCAAAACAATAATCAAAAATATTTCTCGTGTCTTTTTTTTTTTTCTATAAAATATTTCTTATCATCTCATACATATATTTGAAAGTTTTATCCAATATATTCCATTTATTTTTTCTTCCAAGATCTTACAATTTAGTCGTCATATTATGCACTAAGAATATCTATTATTACACAATGATTTCATTACCTCTTAATATTGGTTGAAAACAAAAACGAGATCAATTTACAAAATTTTCTAACTTTAAAAGATTTTTGTGAATGCCCCAAATAACATTATATTTACATGGGTTCCCTTTGGCTCGAGTCTTGGATCACAATAGTTTTACTAGAAAACCAATGCTCACACAAAGGTGAAACACAAATGATTTGTCATAATGTCTCTAATTCGAAGGGATCAATCATCGATTTGACACCATCTCTATTTTCCATTCCTTTACAAAAATTCTCCTCTACTAACAAAGTTAACTAGAACATAAAGGCATACAAAAATCGATATGCGAAAGAGAACATGGAAGAGTTTCAATAGGAATATATTACACCAGCATTCAATAAAACATGATGTTCATGAGTCACAAGTTCAATATACATAATTATTGCCTGCCAAAGTGAAAGGATTAGAAGTGAAATAATATAAATAAGGGAAACAGTTTGGAACCTCAGCACTTTATTATAGATTTATGCTAAGCAATATTATATCTCATATCCTTATCTATCACTTCTGTGAAGGAAGGTTCTTCTGCCTCCTCTCTGGTGGTAATCCAATGAACAACTCAGTTTCCAC
>WUAT03375502.1:0-10337 GCA_010015005.3 Ulmus americana
AGGATGTGATTTTGATAATAAGTGAGCTAAAAGATGCTCTTTGTTCAGCAAAGTTTGTAATTTCAATTACTATTTTTGTTTGCTTTGATTCTTGCAGTCTAGTTCAATGTCTTTGTTTTTTACTTGATCTATTATGTAATAGATTTTGTGTATAGTACTCAATGCTGGGACCCCGAGATTCTGATGCTTGCTATTAGATATTGATAGTGTTGGGGTCTTTTCTTTATGCCCGTATAGATTGTTCCATCGAATTGCTCTGGGATATGCTTTTTTGTTGTCTAACTCTGTTTCTTTTTCTCCTCTTTTATTATTGCCAGTGTTGTTTTTTCACATAATGAATCTTCATGTTGTTCTTCTTTTCTCTGTTGGTGCTTGGTCCCTTTTTGTTTATCCTTTGTTTAACGGTGTCAGTGGACGTACGGGGGAAGCCTTTCCATTTGTTTATGTAGAATAAGGAATAAATGCATCAGGAAGGGGAATTCGACTTGTTTTTGTCAAATTGTGCTAAAGTGACACGAGGAAGAGGGAGGCTGGACAGCATGTGGGTTCACGGTGCTAATAAAAAGACATTATTGCCTGTGATTATTGAGGGATATGTTATGCTAAATGCTAGGAAAGATGATTTTCCCAGATCAAGCATATTTCCAACTTTTATAAGTGATAGTGTAAATACTGCTTTTATGCATCCATAGTGGGTTTATCTCAAAATGTTTTTGTTCTTTGTCTATTTAATTTGTATTAGTACAGTTAGTGTTGCTACAATTTTCTGGTCATCTTGATCTGTGGTGATTTGCTAGGTTTGAACTCCTGTTAAGTGATACCAATCTTAAGGAGACCCAGAATTTCATTTTAGGAATAGATATGAAGCAGTTTGCCAAAGTACAACCTAGTAGTGATAAAATATCAAGGGCTTCTGTGCATATGAGATAGTTTTAGCCTGTATCTTCTTTGACTGAGCCCCTTGCTTTTGTTTCAAATTTCTATGCGTGTTTGTTGTTATTTTCTCTATTCTAACTTTTGATGAAAATTTGGTTCAGTGTTTGTTGCAATTGATTGAACTGAAAGGCTTTTGATTCAGCAATTCTGAAATTTCCTTCATTTGTTTGCAGGCTGAGCCTTCCCCAACTACAGGTACCTTTTTTAAGTCTCAAATGGCACATGGCTCAATTGGTTCTACTTCATATTCGGCAACTAAAGTTATCTCAAACATCAGCTCATCTGATCAAATAAGTTCTACCTCCTTTGAGTTTAAACCCCATACAACATCAAACATGGTAATTTTCTAATGACATATTGTTTTGTTAAATAGAGTTGGAAACCTTCTTTTCTAATATAGTTGTCATTTAGGGCCGGTGCATAGTTTGAACTGCTTTTTTGGCCCTTTTTTTTTTCTTCTTTTCTCTGCCTTCAGCTTGAACTGCATCTGGACACGGAGAGGTCATCTGGACTTCTGTTCAGTTGTCTTTCTATGGTTGATAATACTGACGTGTTGATTTTAGTTCATTAGATGTATTCATATATGCTAAAATGGTTGTTTTGCTTCCTACTTCTTTGCTTGTATTGAAGGTTACTACAGATTCAAATTACCTGAGAAGGGAGAAGTCTATGCAAGTCCATGGTCAATCTCAATCATTTTTTTCAGCACCTTTGGTCAAGAGTGAGATGGCAGTCACCTCAAATGAGTTGAGTTTATCGGCACCTGTAAGCAACACTGCATCAGTAGCTACTGAACCTGCTGAAGGTGATTCAGATGAATTAAACCAAAGGGGTCATCCTAATTCTGGGGTCCAAACAGTACAAGGGAGTGGACCTGCTGTGATATCTTCTGAGGATGGGTATAACTGGCGAAAATATGGGCAAAAGCATGTTAAAGGAAGTGAATTTCCACGTAGCTATTACAAATGCACGCATCCTAACTGTGAAGTGAAAAAACTATTTGAGCGTTCTCATGATGGACAGATAACAGAGATAATCTACAAAGGCACACATGATCATCCTAAACCACAACCTAGTCGGCGATACAATACTGGTGCTATTATGTCCAGTCCAGAAGAAAGAGCTGACAAGTTTTCATCTCTAACTGGCCGTGATGGTAGGGAATGAAATTTTGTCATAATATCTAAATTGTTAAGTGCCTATATGCTTATCTCCTGTTTCCTTTGCAGACAAGCCCTCCAACATATATGGACATGTGCCTAATACCAATGAGCCAAATGGTACTCCAGACCAATCTCCAGTTACTGGAAATGATGATAATGTAGAAGCTAAAGGATCCCAATTAAATAGGATCCTGGATGAGGCGGATGATGATGATCCGTTCTCAAAACGGAGGTATGACCATATCTAACAGAAGCTATTTATATTACTTGGTCTAATGAACAAAATTGTTAAGTGAGATTAATCAGGAAATGGACATAATCTAATAGAGGATTTATGTTTTTCCTGAGCTGTACACTTGGGTCTAATGAAGAACTATGAAATCTTGTTAAACAGGAAAATGGAAATGGGAGTTATTGATGTCACCCCAGTGGTTAAGCCTATACGGGAACCACGCGTTGTCGTTCAAACCATGAGTGAGGTTGATATTTTGGATGATGGATACCGCTGGCGCAAATATGGCCAGAAAGTGGTGAGAGGAAATCCTAATCCAAGGTATGTTTCCGTATGATTGGGCACAAAAAAATTTGTTATAGGATTATAAGTATGGGTGCTCCCTGAAGTGGAATCACCTTCTTACCTTGGTTCTTGAAGTAAAAAAGAACTCACTATAGTCCCAAACTTGTTATTTTTGTATTTGTCCTAGGCCATTTTTACTCGCTCTAGGGACTAGAACAAACCATTTTAACTTCAGGGACCATACAGGAAAGTGATCCCATATGAGGGACCACCCGTATATTCTGCCACTTGTTATAAGTTTAAGATATTATCATCTTTCCACTCAATTTCTCATACATTCACACATTTTTTGCTGTCTAAACTTTTTTTCAACCTAAACTACGTTGTTTCATATGATGCTCACATGTTGTGCAGGAGTTATTACAAGTGCACAAACGCTGGATGCCCTGTTAGAAAACATGTGGAGAGAGCATCTCATGATCCGAAAGCAGTCATAACAACATACGAGGGGAAGCACAATCACGATGTCCCAACTGCTAAGAATAGTAGCCATGAAATGGCTGGACCTGGACCAATGCCCGTGAATGTCCCTTCAAGAATGAGATCCGGAGAAGCTGACGCGATTAGCCTTGATCTCGGGGTTGGTATGACTTCTGGTACTGAAAATCAAACCAATGAGCACCTGTCCACCGCACATTCTGAACACATGGAAATCCAAACTCACAATTCCAACTTCAATGCAATCCATGGCGCCCCAGTTTCGAGGTTCTATGGTGTCTTGAATAATGGTTTGAATCAGTTTGGATCGAGAGAAAATGTGGGCGAAGGTCAAGGTATTGAAATCCAATCTTTGAACCATTCGGCTTATCCATACTCTCAGAACATTAGTAGAGTACTAACTGGTCCATAAATTTGCTTAGAGTGAAGCCAACAGAAATAAAATGTTTTATTCGTTTTTTTTTTTCTTTTTTCTTTCATTTCCCATTCTTTTCGATTGGGAGAAGGTTAAAAATGCAAGTTCCTTTGATATGAAAGATGTATTTCTTTTCTACTTCACCACCTACAAGTTGTTTATGTTTGAGTTGCCTTCTTGAGTTGAACTTTTGCTTGTGTAACATGTTATAGCTTCTTTGGGGATATTTTGTACAAATATGAATTATGATACAGATATTATATTCTGACAGGGATAGTTTTACTTGAAATGCAAGGTATTGTAAGAATTATAGCTATATTAGTCTTTGGATTAATTGCATATTTTCTTCCTGAACTTAGAGAATGGTAACAATTTGTCGTGTTCCTCGAATTTCAAATTGTAACATTCACTTCTTTTGAGTTTTTAATTGTCATTTTTTTTCCCTTCATGAGTTTTTGTTATATTTTTTCAACTGTGTTAACTTTGTCTTTCAGTCATTAAAACTCAAACTTGTTTCAACTTAGTTCAAAATGCTTTTTTATTTTATCGATTACCCAAGAAAAATTTCAAATTGACAAAAAATCTTGAAGAGAGAATAAATATTTTTTAGACTAATTGGTACAAATGTCTTTTTTTGTTTATTTGAATTGATATTTTTCTTCTTTATTGATTTTTTTAATCACTAAATTCTCTCATGTCATGTCACTGTTTATTCATCACTAAATCTCCTCATGTTATTGTTCAGTGATGTTTTGTTCACAAAAGAGCCCTTTGAGATAGGGGGTAATTTTTAACGGTAATACTAGTAAACAGTAACATGATGGGGGTTTAGTGATGAAAAAAATCAATAAAAGAGGCAAAGTGTCAATTTGAGTAAACAAAATGGGGTATTTGTGCCAATAAGTCTATTTTTAAATTAAGTAAATTTTTGAGAATATCAAAATTTTGCTAATAAAATCAATTTTAAAACACATTCTAAATTATTCAAAATACAAAATTGTTTGTTTTTCTATTAAAAAAAATTAATGGAAGTTAACGAAGAGGGAAAAAAAAATGAAATAATTAAAAATTGAGGGGGAACCGATGTTAAGTTTTGAAGTTCAAAATGCAAAGTGTTACTAGTCCCTACATTTAAGAAGAAAATATGTAATTAATTCTTGGTTTTTTAAAGCATAAATTATTTGTTGTGTGGTGGAGTGATAACTCAAATTTATGCATATAATTCACTCGAAAAATAAATAGATATATATTATTATATTATTCTATCTACAAATCGGGTTGTGGCTGGTCGTGTGTTGCCACCCTTACCTTACCTAAAAGGCCATTATGCAAGAAAACAAAATATGATACGGAAAACAAGTTAATAGAGGAAATACTAAACAATAAAAGAAGATGAATGATTTGAGATTCTGTGTATATTGTCCATATCTTAAAAAATGCAATTGTTTTGAAATTTTTTTGTTTGAATTATCGATCTCTTTTTTTGTGGCAGTCCGAATAGGGCAAAATCTTAAATTGGACTATAAATGTACCTGCACATACAAAACAAAATTCATTAACTCACAATTTGTTTTTGTGTTCAAAGCGGACTGTTATACCATTCGGCCACGTTATATCCCAAACTTCCACCGGACCTTAATCCTTGCCTAGAACCACCCTTTCAAATTTAGAAACCCTCACATCTCATAAAACACAAATCCATCCTTTTCTTTTAAAAAAAAAAAAATATGTTTCGTTATATATAATACGCTATTACGGTTAGAGATTATTTTTTTATTATTACTGATAGTCATTTCATTAATAATTTTTCAATCACATGATATTTTTGATAATTTTTGAATATGTTGTTTTCTAGGTTTAAGAAATATTTCTATAAAATTTTGTTGTAATCCAAATTTTAATTTAAAAGATTTAATAGATTTTGTATTCACTAAAAATAAAAATAAAAATTTAGTTAGTACAAAAAAATTATATATTTCCTACACAAAAACTCATATTATAACAAATTTTTATAAGGATATTTCTAAAATATTAAAGAATAATATATTCAAAAATCTTCAAAAAAATATAATGTGATTAAAAAGTTATTCAATAAATTAATAGTGATAAAAATTAAAAAATTAAAAAAAAAAATATTCACTACTATAGAAGGACCTATATATGAGTATTTTTATTTTTATTTATTGGTGAGTATTTTATCAATATTTTTTTTATTATATTTTTCAACAAAAATTGAATAAGTTATTCTTTTATATTTTAAAAATATCACTATAAAAGCTGTCAAATATATATAACAGTTTTACCAAATAAATTTTTATTTAAGAGATATAATAGATTTTGTACTTATTATAAGATAATCAAAAACTCAAATTAGAAAATCATTTCATAAATATATTGGGATAATAATATATTTAGAAATGGTGAAAAATAAATGTGATTAGAAAATTATTAATAAAAACACCATCTATATATATATATTATAGAGGAGATTGAGAATCGAGGTGTAACTGTGTAAGGAGACCAAATCAAACGTAACTATGATTTTACTTGAAATTCTACATTTGTTATTAACAAGAAAGTTTGCTTCAAATTAGTGAAACCCAAATATTTTTTGGTCGGTTTACTTTTAGCACAATTATATGGAGGGAATTTCATGATAGAGACACAATCCACAACAACGCCGCTGTAGGTGGTTCTATAATAAAGCAACTCATGGTGGCGCCGCCAACTTAATTTCTCTATCCATGTAAAATATTCTGTTAGTTTATAAGATCTTTTAAGCTCTTTGGTATGATTGGTTTATGAATTATATGAAAAATGGTAATTTAGCATTTAAATTAATTTTTTTGGCACAATAGCCCGAAGTATTTGATTTGCCGCAATATTTTAGTACATGAACTATTTTTATTTGGGTTGAAAAGTTTTTAAAGTTCATATTATTGTAGTTAAAATAGTTTTTGGAGTCCTTACTTTTTTTTATAGCCTAAAATGATCCTCATAATTAATCTCGATTTATGCATTGCGGATGAGCTATTTTATGAGTTTATAATTTTCAGAGTCGATCGGGTAAAAGACTTAAATCATGCAAATTCATACCAAATATATATAGCAATAGTAAAAACTTTAGGGACTATTTGACCATAAAAATTAATTTAAAAACTAAAATGCTAGAATCAAATACTTCAAAAATTGTTTGCCACAAAAAGTTAATTCAGAGACCAAATTGTCAATTTTCTATTCACTTGTCAAATTAGTAGATATAATATTAGAATTCCGCAAATAATATATTATATTTAGCTTATATCTCAAAACTATTATTATAAAAGGTAACATAAATTTCATGTGACTTGGTAATAAAGCTGTAAATAAATCAATTTTTTTTTTTTTTTTTGGTAACAAATTTAATCAATCACTTGAGAGTTGAGACTACCTTCCCTTCCTCCTGACGCTATGCTTTGATGCCATGATATATTTACAGTAGATTAAGCGGAGCTAAGAATTTATAGTGCCTTTCCTTTAAGGGTAGGTTTCAATTTTATATTTTTATTTTCCTTAGATGCTTCTATTTCGGATTTTATCATGACTTGGACAACTTGCAAAGCCTATAAAAAAAAACTCTGACCCAACCTTAATCTAACTTTGCTTCTTAGGATCCCATACTTTATATTAGTTGACCCGTTCCAGCTGTTATCCAAACGGTCCAAAACCTTCTGGTACACTAAGATAATATATAATTATAAATATAAATGTATACACTTCATCTTAAATTATATTCAAAGTTATCTCACCAAATTTGGTTACTACAAATGCAAATTGCAAGTAAAAATTCAATTTCAATTTTATATAATATTTGTATGGGAGGCCATGATTACAAATATAGTACTAATATTTAAACATATATAAACACTATGATTCATATGTGTCAGGTAGCTTCGAAAATATAACACCACTACTCCACTTAATTGATGACTTGACGAACATCTTGTAACGGAAAATTGAGACAAGAGAAATTACCATGCATGGACAATATGTTAAGCACAAGGACAACTCCTTTGGTGCTATTATTGCATGAGAAAAAAGGTGGTCGTTTGTGGGTAGGTTTGGGAGATAAATCATGTCCTAGGGTTCTTCCTACTACCCACCAATCAAGAAAATGAAAATGTAAATATTCTGATGACTAAAATGTCCCAATGGCTTGTCCAATTTTATATTTTGTTTCTTATTTAAAAATTTGAAACGTTAAAATCTTTAATATTATTATTTATGAGTATTCTGATTAAAATTATTTTTCATTTTGAAGTATTTTTTCGTCACAAATACTAATAAATAATAATATTAGAAAATTTAATATTTAAAAAAATTTAAATGGTGGAGTTGTGTACAAAATCGTAAAAAGTAAAAGGAAGCAGAAGAAGCCGTACCTACTTCTCTTTTGTTTTTGTGTGCTTATCCAAGCAATCATGTGATAATTTCATCTAATAAAGACTAAGAACATCTTTTTTGAGGATGTGGAAATGGAAACCCACAAATTTCACCTTTTTATTCGCACGAACTATCTTTCTTTTGTTTTTGTATTAATCAATTTGTGCATGCATATAATCATGATTACAAATATTTTTTAATTTAAAATTAACAAATTATTATTTTAAAATATTGTGATTAAAAATGAAAGAAAAGGGTTTCCTTTTGTGGAATCGTCATGGTGATGCAGATGCATACAAGGAAGAAGATTTTGTGAGTTTTGCATTGCTGATGATGATCAAGTGAAGGCTTTCTTTGGGTGCATTTTCTTACAAATTATGAGAATTTGGGACCCCCATTGATGGGCAAACATGGATTGAATTGAACCATGTCCATTTTGAATTTATATATAGATATAGATTTATATACAACATCGCAGACCTATAACAAAATAATATACAAAATAAAAAAGATAATTATTATCCTACAACACCTGAAATGATTTAATCATTATCCTTTCACCTTTAAAGAGAATTGATTCTCAAAACAGTAATATTTTTCAAGCTGAAATATATTTTGGAAATGATAATTTAGTTGATTTTTTTTTCTTTCAAAAATTAAAACTCACGCTGATTTATTTAATTTTTTTAAGGAAATGTTTTTTTAATATAATTAATATTCAGAAAGGAATAATAGTTTATTTGAATAACTGATTTATCATTTATGTATAATCCTATAAGCAAGTTGTGATAGAAATTGAAATTGGTTCAGATGTCATTTTCCCTCGTGACTGAAATATTTTTTCTGCATTAATATGCATGTACATTCTTCACTAATTTATTACAACAAGAGGAAAATATATATATATATATATATATATATATATGGGTCCTTCTACAATACATACAACAAAATGTTTTTATAGATACAAACATAGAACTTAATCGTTCATTTTTTCTCTAATGGTTCTAATTAAAAACTTTTTCTTGTAATTTAACTAAGACTCATTTAATTATAACTATATAAAATTATACAATTTTCTCAATCTAAATAAAGAAGGTTTTACATGAAGAAAATTTGACCTAGCATGTTTTATTCGATATGGGTAAGAGAAGAGACCAACTCGGTATTATTGGTATATGTATTTTTGTATCTATACAAACATTTTGGTATATGTATGGTAGTACCACTCGTATATGTATATAGTCAGCAAAAAATGGGCCACAATCTGGACGTCTAATTGACGATATTATCATATCAGCTGTGAACTTATTTTGCTAATTAGAGAGAAAATTCAAATGGATTAAATAAATGCCATGTTTGGTATTATTAATTAGCTTAGCTGTCATTTATCATGTTTGAACTACATTTGTGTGAAGTTTGAGTGAGGATGTATAAATTTAAGAACAATTATAAGGTCAAGAAAGGTTCTCCTATGATATACTAAAAAATTTAATTAGTACGACGTTTCACATGGGAGAGCATCAAACAATTTTTTCTTCTTTAAGTTTCTCTAACCAAATATTCACTTCACATGATGGTTATAATAAAATAAAATAACATATGCTATAACGACCAAATAATCAGTCTAGAAAAGTATTCAATTTTAAAATAAAAAATGAATAAAATTCTCCATAATGGATTTTAAGAAAATCTTTGTAGTTTATATGAATATGTGAAATTATAAGATTTAAAAAATATATATATCAAATATTGTGTCATTTTAAAAAAAAATAATTTCCATCGAAAGCTAAAGTTAAAAAAATAAAATAAAATTAAAATATATCATAATATGAATATTAGACGTAAATTTCCTTTTAAAAAAAATTATATTAGAAGTAATTAAATTATTAGGATTCTTAATTTAATTTGAAAAAAAACGACAAAAAAAAGTATTAATTAAAAAAATCAAGTTCTTTTTTTTTTTTTTTTTTTTTTTGATAAAAAAGAATTTAGAGACTTATGGTGTAAAAAAATAAAAATTATCATAAGGATAATTTTGGAATTTTTGAAATTTAGAGGGATAGAGGTACCAAAATGCTATTATCCCTATTCTAATTGTTCGCATTAATAGATATTGACAGGCACCAACAATCCAAGAAAAGTCCTGGTTACCTTAAATTAGGGATAATTACATTTTGGTACCCTATAATTAACCAAAATTACAGAAAGATCCTCAGTTTTTAAAAATGCGGTAGGGTACCTTCTAGATAACCAAAAATACAAAAAGAGACCTATGTGCTAATAAAAAATCATTTTTAGCCTTGTACATTAAATGAAATTATCCTAAATATAATAAAAATATTAATAAATAATTTAAAAATTAAAAATATATATATTTAATTTC
>WUAT03375613.1:0-10337 GCA_010015005.3 Ulmus americana
TTCTTCGCACGTGACAGTCTGTAGGGCATCATCCTAACTTCAGCCAGAATCGTGTTTCACACTAGTGAATAAGTTGTAGACCTTCTTAAAATGTTGGTACCTAGAGCGTAGCTGTTTGACCGTAAAGATCGTTTCATGCTTGGTAGAAAGAATGGCGTCCACTATACGTATGTGGATGTCGGGGGTATTACGCTAGCATTTTGGCTGCTAAAAGCAGCCTAAAGCTCCCAAAACTCTAGGTTGGCCGTATCGGTCCAATGAGCAGGGGTAGATGTTCGTGGCATCTAAGAAACGACAAAAAGCTATAACAAAATGAACATAGAAGCAACAACAGATAGCAAAACGCAAAACTAAACTGGAACTCACCTATCACGTGTTGCATTAACCTAACGGTCAAACTATATCTAACTTAAACTAACGTTGACCTATAATACACAAATACTAAAAACGAAAATGTCATGCAAATAGTACAAGGCAAACATAACAATCGAGTCACTTTTCTGAATATGTTCTCCTCACAATTGGATAACATAACAATCTGAGCTCAGGGATACGTATCCTCACCATTGCCCAACTGAACCCGCGTGGCTCAGGGGTATGTTACCCTCATCATTTCCAATCCGAACCCACGTGGCTCAGGGGTTACCAACCCACATCATTGTCGAACCGAAATCACTTAGCTAAGGGGTAAATTGCCCACATCATTGCCAATCTGAACCCACGTGGCTCAACGGTTACTAACCCGCATCATCGCCCAACCGTACTCAGCCTAAAAACCAAAATCAAGTGTGCAAATGCCTTCGTATCTGTTTGTTATCAGTGAGCCCTGCAAACCACCTAGACAATAGACATCATAACAATACAACTAGTAGCCATAATATCATAATTTACCCCATAAACCCTAAATAGGACACAAATAAGCCATAATCCCAAAAAAGCACCCAACAAACCCTAAAGCGGACACAAATCATACGTAATCTCAAAAAGTACCCAACATATCCAAAATAGGACACAAGTCAGCTATGAATTCTTAGAATGCACCCAACATATCCAGAACGTCACAAACCAGCCATATTATCATAAATAACCAAACACATCCAGAACAGGTAACAGAGATCAGCCATAATCTTAGAAATTCACCCAACATATCCAAAACAGGTCATAGATCAGTCATATTCTTAGAAATCACACAACATATCCAAAACATGACACATATCAGCCAACAAATCGGACCAAATATCCATCAACTAAATCAACATGTAATCCAATAATAATCCTCAATTCCATCAAACAAATCAAACGCAGCACAAATCAGACAAATGAACACATATAACGCAAATATCAACATAAAATCGCCAAAAATATAGAAAATCATATCGAAACAGAGAACAACTCAACGGCAAAAATTCCGGCCAGATCGAGTGTTCGTCAGAGGATTTTTCCCACGTTGGAGCTAGTAGACGAAGGTGGCAAAAGTATCACAGAGAACCAAATCGGAGGACGAGGTTGGGAGTGGAGCCAGTAGCGGGCTACTGCCGTGGGCCGAAGAACAGGGCGGCGAATGGATCGCTTTAAAGCCTGCCGATCGCACCAGCGGCGAGCTAGAGGGAAGATCGTCGCCGGAAGCCCAATCCCACTCCGACCAACGCTAGCCCAGGCACGTTCAGAAAGTACAGCAAAGGGATCAACCAAACCAAGTGAACGACAAACAGATAGGAGCAAGGAGGTGAAAGGCTAACAAATCAGAGCCAAAGAGGTGAACGGTGAACAAATCAGACCAAGGAGGTGAGCAGCTAATAGATCGGAGGAAGGAGGCGAACAGTAACAAATCGGAGCAAGGAGGTGAAGGGTGAAGGGTTTTCAGCGGCGAAGGGCCACCAACACCGACCCACAATGTCGCAGGTGAGAGATCGCGACTGAGAGGACGCGACGGAGAGATATGAGAAATCATATCGGGAACGATAACCGGCCACACGCGACCGGAGGATGGCCGCGAAGGGAGGTGGACGGTGGGTCGAAGCTCGACGGCGAAAGGCAACGGTCGAGGGCCAGGAAGCGAACTAGAACGAAGATGAGGAAAAGGAGAGCAAATGAGGCTACAGTGCTCAGTATATCATTTTTAGTATATGGAATAGGGGCAACCAAACACCTTTTTTGGGTATACCGTATACCATATATTGTATAGGGTATATCATATATGGAAACAAACAGGCACTTAGATTGATAAGTTAGTAGAGGGTGTCTATGAAAAGGTAGACCGTTGAAAATTTAGATGAAAGTAGTGAGGGAAAACATTCTAGAGCTTGAACTACACGAAAATATGTGAAAATAGCGCATTATTTGAATAATTATATCCATCTAATTAATCTCAAAAGTATCGAGAATAACTTTGATGATGACGAAGAAGAAATATAATTAATTTTAAAATATTTTACAATTCTTGTAATTTAATTTTATTTAAATTAAAACTAATTTACCTATAAATCAAACGTATAAATTTAAAATAATTAATACCAAATAATAGTAATAATAGTAATAACATCTTATAAATAAATAAAAAATGAAATAATATTAATCAAAAGTAGATAACTCATAATATATATATTATTTAGTAGTGAAAAGAAAAAAATACTTTAAAAAGTATTTTTATCTACAAAATAATAATGAAATAGAAGTATAATATTTATTAAAAGAAAAGTATGTTAAGATATTTTTTGAAACAAATTAATTGTGTTTAAAAAGACTTAAAAAAGAATTAATAGTTCATTCAAAAATAGTAATAAAAAAAACTTAATACTCAACCTTAATTTAATTAATTATATTATATTATATTATTAAGATAATGTAATAAGAGATAATAAAACAATAAAAATGTATTTAAATTAATTTTTTATCGGTTTCATGGATTAAGTGTTTGAAAAAAAAAATTTATTGGCGCAAATGGCCCTTTTACTCGAATTAAAATTTTGATTCATTATTATTATTTTTTATTGTTAAACATCCCATGTTACAGTGTACATGCACTATAGTTCAAAAATACCCTCTAGTCTAGGGAGCAATTTTATGTACAAGTTCCAGTACACAGTAATATAAAAGAGTTTAGTGGTCGAAAAAATTAATAAAGGGATAAAGTGTCAATTTGAATAAACAAAAGGAAGAATTTGAGCCAATTAAAAAAAAAACAGTTGAACCAAAATATAAAAAAAATATAAAATTGAAAAGATATATTTTATTAAATTTTTGTGGGTTACACAAATTAAATGTTTGAAAAAAATAAAAATAAAAAACAATGTTAACCAAAATGCCAAAATAAAGAAAAAAAAATTAAAATATATATTTTATTATTTTTTGGTGGGTCTCACAAAATAAGTGTTTGAAAAACAAAATTAAAAAAATTGAACTAAAAGGCAATAAAAATATATTTTTATTAATATTTGGTGGTCCTACGTATACTAGTGAATAGTAATATAAGAGAATTTAGTAACTGAAAAATTAATAAGAGGATAAAGTGTTAATTCGATTAAATAAAAAGAAGAATTTATACCGATTAAAAAAAAAAGAATTTAACTAAAAATAAAAAAAATATATATTTTATTAATTTTTTTGTGAGTCTCATAAATTAAGTAAGGTATTTGGTAAAATAAAATAAAATTAACTAAATGAATATATATATTCCCACAAATAAAGTGAAAAAAAAAAAAATAAATAAATAAAGTAGATTATACAGTAGATTATAACCATATCATTACTTTATCTTACACCCTTTTATTTTGCTCCAACTCTTTTAAGCTTTTCGTACTATTTTTGGTGAATCAATTAATGTGTGATTTGATATGTTATTTAACTTTTAACTATATATTTAAGCTTTTGTACTATTTTTGGTGAATTAAATTAACGTATGATTTGATATATTTATAACTTTTATTTATTTATTTATTTATTTTATCTGAAATACTGCGTTATCATTACCAACATCCTTCAATTTGTTCTCAAACATGACCTCATTAAAATTTGTATTATTAGCATTGTAGTGAAAATAGAGCAACAATTGTAGAATCCAGATGAAATTGTTGGGAAATTAACCAAGCAACAAAACTCAGAATTAAAGAGATGAAAGAAAAGAAAAAAAGACACAAAATTTTATTCTAATTCAACCCAAAAATAACTTACGTCTGGCCTGGTAGTCCACGATATTTATCCAAATAAAGACTACAAGTTTGATACAAAATTGTTTCTCAAGAGCTTCCTGAAAATTAAACTCAGTTTTCTCCTCTCAAGCACTCTCGAACTCCCCCCTTTTGTCTGATCAAACTTTTCCTCTTATGTACATGTATCTCTCCCAAAACCCACTATTTAAATAGTAAAAGGCTAATCAATGCCCAAAACAAGAAATTACAAATCAGAAAAATTAAAGAGACTTTTGGACTACCCGCTCCGGCACTGTGACGCAAGCTCCCCAACGTCGCGAGGCCCAACTATATGCCACAGAACCAAATCAAATAGCCGCACCTGCCCCGTGGCGCGCAATACATGCGTCGTGGTGCCCTGTTATTTGTACTCGGGGCTTCCCAACAGTCAGCTCCACACTGCTGCGCCTAATACGCAGTATTGTAGTGCTCTCGTCTCAGTACCACAACCAATAGGAAACACATATTTGCGTCGCAATGGCCAACACCCGCATAGTGGTGCCAGAAACTTGTCCCTCATTTCCTCTTGTTTTGGCACCTTTTTCACACCATAACTTGAACCCATTCACACATTTTGAGATAGTCACGAAATTGTTAGGATATGTGCTATGTAAAGTAACATTTTATCCTAATTTGTAAAGACATTTATTATTTATTGAAATAAAAAAAATTCGCATTTATTTAAGTATATATTTGATTGCATGACTTTCATTTTATAATTATTTTTGACAAAGTATCATAATGTTTCAATACTTGTTTAATGTCCATTACTGGGTATGTGGGGATCGCATATAAAAGATCCAGTAATTAGACTGAGTATAAATTATGTTCACAATCGATAAATAAAGTTTGAACGCTTTATTTTGATAAGATTGTGGTGCAGACTATTTTCATAGTGGGAGTAATCTAATATTGGATCATTTTAAAAAGTTTACAGATAGTGGCACCAGTATGTTATGATACATATTGAACAGGAGCATGATAGAATAAGATCTTCAACGAGTTTCTGTTTGACTGTGTCAAGAACTTTACATTCTATCGCATAATGGATGGTTTATGGATAGATCTTAATCTAGACTATTTGATTAACTCATATCTGTAATTTGTGTTTTTTAACTTATCAATGGGTGAGATGCATTGAGTCTCAAAACCTCGATATCTTGGAGACATAATATTGTGAATAGTGGAAGTGTCAAATCAGATGCGTGGAATCCACAACTTCATTAATCAAAGACTAATAATATTCTCATACTGTTTAATTCGGGATTCTTGGGTGAAACAAGCATGTGCTATATTGGATATAGTTTATATAAATCCTTATTTATGACTAGGTGATTGGAGTTGAAAATGTATATAAATTAGTGTATAGTTGTTAGCACTTAGGATTAATTTAGGATTTAGATTATATATTTATGCCTTAATAGCATTTTCTGGTCTTTTAAGCCTAAAAGTTAATAATGGAGATTGAAGATTGCGGGACGAAGTTGAAGCAAGGCGGAGCTAAAGAGCACATTTGGAAGTCGTAGAAGTTAGAATCGAAGTGCTGAAAATTTGGACAAGTTTGACTCTATACATACTTTAGTATTTTAGCCATAACTTCTTCATCCGAAGTCCAAATGAGGTGTTCTTGGCGGCTATAGAAAGCTAAGAGAAAGGACTACAACTTTTATGAGACACCAAGGCCACATTCGTGCTTGATTCAGTGTCACAGAGTGTCGAAGTCTGCACCGCGGCATTCTCGCGATAACAGCTTTTTAAATGTGTTTTATCTTTATCTCTTTAAAGTTTAAATGATAATTTTCACCCAAAAACACTCCTAGACCTCTTGTATTATCTCTATCTTTTAGAGTTTTCCTAGTAAATCTTTATCTCCAATCACCCTAGGTCTCTTATATTATAGATAGACCACTTAGAAGACCATCTTTAGATCTGAGATTTAGCAAATTATTATTCAAGGAGAAGATACATTCAGGCTAAAGCCTCTAGCAAAGCTAGAGTAGATCTCATAGGTATAATCTTTTTTCTTTCTAGTTTTATTTATGTTATGTGACAGATAATAAGTTGTGTTTATTTTCAATTCCTATCAATAAATGAATTATTTAACCATGTGACATATGTTTAATTAGTTTATTTTATGTTTAATTGTATGTGAGAGGTAGAATATTCAATCTATGTAATATATAGGTTGTTAGATTATTCTTATTCATAAACAAAAATAAATTCAGTCATGCTTTTTTTATGTCGGCCTTTGTGAATAAAAATTAATCAACTTAGATCAATTTTATAAGATTGTCGGTGTTGAAACATCTTATAAGACATATCACTTTTGTGCTTAATTAAGGAATTGAAAATAAACTAACAAATAAATCAAAACTAGGAAAGGATAGATGAACCATAAGTGAAACTTGATACTTTGTATTTAATATAATGTTTTAGTTCTTTAGATCCAAATTATCTTTTCCTATTTAATTTTCTTTGTTTAAGATTTTACTCCTTTCTTTGTGTTTTAAGTTTTTATTCTTCTTTCCAAGCTTTTCTCGTGGGATTGACACCTCAACTATACACAATAACCACATGTTAGTTTGAGTGTTATCATTCGTTGGCGTGGGTTTGGAGCTTCGAGGAGGATGGTTCGTCGAAGTATGTTTAGAGCTTCGCGGAAGAATGTTCATTGGCACAGGTCAGTTGCCGATGCATTGCATAAGTGGGTCTGATGGGGTTTGGCTAGGTTTAGGTCATCGTGGGTCAGCTATGTTTAGGTTTGCGATTGAGTTTAGGGTGACGCGGGTTTGGGGAGATAAGGCGGTCGACTGGGGGTTTCGATAGACAAGGGGGTTTTCGTTGGCGGTGGGGTGTGTTGTTCATCAGGAAGGCACTGGTTTTGTGCCAGTAATGGGGGATTTGGAAAGGGAAGGGGAAACAATGAGGTTGGGAAAAAAATGGGTTTGGTGATTTTGATTTTGTTTTTAATTTAATTTTGATTTAAGGGATATTTACATTTTGGTACCCTGTAGTTTATGTTAATTGCAAAATGTATTTTCCTTTTTCAATAATCACATAGGGATACCTTATGGTTTCTATTTACAACAATTTGGTACTTTGGTCAACAAAAATCAACAAAAAATTTCTAAAAATTCTTAAAATACCGTATAATAAACAAAATAAATAATGTTTTTAGATATCTTTTTACATATTAGTTTTACGCCTCATGTTTCCAACAGGATGGGGAGTTGGTATATTAATATTTTAAAGGTTTTAATTAATTTTAAGTTAGATATTTTAAAATTAAAAATAAGTGAATAATTTTTTAGAAGGGTATTTTGGACATTTTACATGTCATAGTGTATCAAATTGTTGTAAACACAAATTATAAGGTACCCTTATGTGATTATTGAAAAATTAAGGTGCTTTTTGCAATTAATGTGAACCACAAGGTACCAAAATGTAAATATCTCTTGATTTAATTTTGTTTTAAATTAATATTGTAAATGGTTTAGGGTTTTTTTTATTAGTATTTTAACTTTTGTTCTTTTATTTAACTAATTACTTTTGAATTTTTTATTTATAAATTATTTTTAATGTAAAAGTCAAATGGTGATCTTGGTATTTTCAGAAAAAAAGGATGAGCTTAACTCAGGGTACTAAGACGTCATTTAGGCAAATTAGAGACCCATTTTTTGTATTTTCCAAAACTTGAGGTACTTTTTGTAATTTCGTCAAAATAGAGGGTACTAAAATGTAATTATCCCATTAAAATAATAATAGTTTTTTGAACATTTGGATCATATAGACATACTAGTCAATCTTTTCTTTTCCTTTTTGGATGGTAAACTTTTTTAGGGGTTGATTGGTTTGCGATTCTACAACATTTTAAATAAAGTATTAGCATTTAAAACATGATTTTTGTTTAGTTCAACATTCTGAATAGAGTATTCTAAATAAGATTTTTGTTTGGTACAACATTCTACACAAAGTACGTGTAAAAAGTAGTGGAGTCCACGAGATTTAATAAAAACTATATTTTATTAAAAGCATGGTAGATACACACGGTAATATTAATAATGTTATGTAAAAAATGATAAGATCCACGAGTTTGATAATAAAATAATATTTATTAAAATATGGTGGGGTCCACACGAGAGTATTAATAATATGATATAAAAGGTGGTGGGATCTACCAGAGATAATAAAAAGGGTTTTGTGATTATTTGTTAAATACTCAAAGCAATATGAGTTTTTAGAATACCCATATGATTTCTAAGAGTCACAAACCAAATGCGAGCATAATTACTTAGCCGTTTGGAGTAAGGGTGACAATTCGTGTCATGGGCCGGGTTTAGTTGCCTTACCCTAACCAGCCCCATTTATCTTTCGTGTCAAGAAATCTTAATCCTAACCCGATCTATCGTGTTCGTGTGTTGACTCAACCCGACCCGCACTACTTTTTGGTCAACATGATCAATCTAACATATTTGACCCATTTGACTCATATACTATATAAAGTAATAAAGTTTCAAATAAACACAATTGAAGAGTTAAATATTTTATCACAAAATATTAACACAATAAACAAAGTTATTAATCCTTAAGTAAAATTTTAATCAATTAATTTTTAAGTGTTAATAAGTTATGTTTTGTTTGTTTTAAAGAATTTTCTATATACTTTAGTTTTATTTTCTTATGTAAAATAAATAATATTTTTAAATATAAGTTAATAATTATAATTATATAAAGTATATAAACGGGTTAATTCTATGTTAGTTTCGTTTCACACGGGTTGACCTGGATTTAACCCGCTACCTCAAAACATTAACCATAACCCGCTAAATTCGTAGCATGTCGTCATGTCATGACCCGAATTGCCACCCCTAGTTTGGAGCACCAAACTATAACAACGGATTGGCTTATTTTGTCCAAGTCTATGTTTGGTAATGCTTAAGCTGATGGACTAACCAATCTCTTCAAAAATTAAGGCCTTTCCAGAAACTATCAAGTCTCCTTTGTAGTTTGGGTAACCATTGTCCACTATGACAAGCCATTCAACTCTAATATTAAAATATTATATACTAAATTTATTAGTTTGTTTTAGATAATAAAAAATATTTTATTCAAATTAAATAATTTTTAATTTTATTAAAAAAATTAAATGTTATATTTTATAATTAATGAAATATAATATTATTCATCCAAAAAAAGAAAGAATATATGTTAGGGTTAAAAACCATATCAAATCCAAAGAAGCCCAAAACGTGATTTTTAGACTTGTCACTAGTCCACTCCGTATGGCCCCATAAGCAAGACCCAATCACCTCGCCTAGCCTAGCCCAATTTGATTCTAGTTGACTTGCTTTGCCAGCAAGTCAAAAAGGAGTGTTGTTGACTTTGACATTAATTCACCCAGTCTCCTCCGCATCAGCGTGACTAACAGGAGGAGACATGTTCATGTGAAAGCATTTCTCAACTTGCTGAAGAAGGCAATGATGACATCCCCTTAGCTTATAAATAGGTCAAGGAAGAAAAGTCCAGGTTACACAATCTTTCACTAGCAGTTACTATACTCACACCCTACTCAATTGCTCTTTGATATTATTATGATTATTGTCATTAAGCCAGTATTGCGCTACCATCACTCTGCCATAGTTCATATCCCTTGCATCCATGACCATTGTCACTCTGTTCTTTTCCACACTAATTTGAGTCGCTAGACACTGGTCCACCACCTCTTTCCATCGGAAATGCCAATCTTTGCGGTTTATTCTTCCATTTTACTTTACTTGTCTCTATATCATTTTATTCATCGCTTTTATTCGCCAAACTGTTTATTGACTTGGGCATCAGAGTGACTTTGACTAGCATCACCCCAGTGTCAAGGTTGTCCTACTCATTTTTATTTTTATTTTTATTTTTTTTGGTTTTAGGTATGCAGTGCCTCAAAGTTCAATTGTAAATTTGTATCCTCTATAATATAATATTAGAAAATTGTTAACAAATAAATCTAAAAATTTGATGTATGGTATTAAAACTTGAATTTAATTTACAAATAATTTTTTTTAATATATAACTTATATTTTAAACACTTTTTTGACCGGATATTTGAAACATTTAATTTAGGGTAAAAATCACTATTGGCCCTCCAATTGCGATTTCAAT
>WUAT03375724.1:0-17334 GCA_010015005.3 Ulmus americana
GATTCATGGTTTAATTTATTGTTCTTAGCAACCTGAGATTGGATCTTGGTGTTTTAATGGTTAAAACATTTTTTTTTTAAAACCTACACTTTCCGCTGCACGCTTAAAATTTTCCAACACGAACATGATGAAGTCTCTATCCGTCTAGACTTGCCAGACCAAAAGGTCCAGGTTGGAGCTCGACTCAGACCCGACTCTTCCTTGCACTCATCGAGTTCCTCAAGTAGCATCATGACTGCTTTGCTTGGTCACCCAAGGACATGATTGGGATCAGCCCTGACGTTATGGTCCACAAGCTCTAGGTCGATCCTGACCATCCTCCCATCAAGTAGAAGTGACGTAAGTTAGCTCCAAAGCTCAACATTGTTATCAACGAGGAAGTCTAGAAGCTGCTTGACATTGTGTCAGTTCGCGAGGTACATTACCCTGACTGGCTAGCCAACGTTGTCGTAGTACACAAGAAGAATGGAAAGTGGAGAGTGTGTATCGACTTCAAAGACCTTAACAAGGCCTACCCCAAGGACTCATTTCCTCTCCCACATATCGACATGTTAGTGGATGCTACCGTTGTTCATGAGCTCCTCAGTTTCATGGATGCTTTCTTAGGCTACAATCAGATCCTCATGCACCCAATGACCAAGAAAAGACTACATTCATCATCGACAGGGGCATCTTTTGTTACAAAGTGATGCCTTTCGGCTTGAAGAATGTAGGAGCAATACAATGGAGGTCTACATAGATGACATGCTCGTCAAATCCCTCAATGTTGATCAACACCTTGATCACCTCCGCCAAGCGTTTGAGGTCTTTGCAAGGTACAACCTGAAACTCAACCCTACCAAGGGCTCTTTTGGCGTAGCATTTGGTAAATTCCGTGGCTATATGGTTACTTAACATGGCATAGAAGCTAACCCTAATCAGATCCAATCGGTGATGGGTATCCCATCACCCACCAGCATCAAGGATGTCCAATGCCTAGCCAGCAGAGTTGCTGCACTCTCCCTATTCATATCCCGTTCCTCTGAGAAATGTCACCTCTTCACCAGATTACGCAAGTCTAAGGACTTCGAATGGACTCCAGCCTGCGAAAAGGCTTTCTAATAACTCAAGAAGTATCTCACTTTTCTTCCTCTCTACTCCAAACCCAAAGACGGGGAGCAACTCTACATTTACCTTGCAGTCTCTGAGACTTACGTGAGTGTCGTGCTCGTTCAAGAAGAAGATAGCAAGCAACTCCCAGTCTACTATGTTAGCAAGTCCTTGCTCAATGTCGAGACACGCTACACTCAACTTGAGAAGCTTGTTTTAGCCCTTATCACTGTAGCACACAAATTGAGGCCATACTTCCAATGTCATCCTATCATTGTGCTTACTATCTACCCTTTGAAGAGCATCTTACACAAGCCTGAGCTTTCCGGTCGCCTAACTAAATGGGTTGTAGAGCTGAGTGAATATGACATTGCCTATCAACCTTGCATTGCACTCAAGTCACAAGTATTGCCCGATTTCATCGCGGACTTCACTCGTAACACACTTATGCAAGCTAACAAGGAGTTTCCTAACTTAACGGAGCATTCTACGTTGAAATGGACAGTCTCGATCGATGGCTCAAGCTATGAAAATGGTTCCGGCATAGGTCTTGTCCTCACCTCACCTGAGGGAAACTTGATTCAACAATCAATTCGATGTGTCTTCAATGCTACCAACAATGAGGCTGAGTATGAGGCACTCATCGTCGGAATTATACTCACCAAAGATATGGGCATAAAGAAGCTCGACATCCGCTCAGACTTTCAATTGCTAGCCAACCAACTCCTCAGAACCTACCAAGACAGGGACTTCAAAATGGCATCCTACTTGGCTTATGGGAAGACTCTTCAATCTACATTTGAGGAGTTCAACATCATCCTAGTTTCAAGACTTGAGAGCAGCCATGCTGATGCACTTGCCAACCTAAGCTTGTTCGTCCCAGCAACGGAATCTCGGATCATACCTTTGGTCTTTCTCCAATGGCCCACAGCATGGAAAGATCCACAAGCTAAAGTCACTACCATAGATGCGTTTGACACATGGATGGCTCCCATCATAAGCTACCTAATGAACGATGAGCTTCTGTTTGACAGGAACACCACATGATGCCTCTGGGCTAAGGCTACTAGGTTCACCCTCTTTGATGGTCAACTCATGAGAAGGTCTTTTTCAGGACGTTACGTAAAGTGTGTAACTCCAACTAAGGCAAGCTACATTATGGCAAAGCTCCATCAGGGCGAGTGCGGCAACCATGCCAGGGGATGCATCCTTGCTAACCGAGCACTCACCGCAAGCTACTACTGGCCCACCATACGGTTGGACTCTACTAGTTACATTTGATGTTGCGATAGCTGCAAATGCTTCTCACAAGTATATCACCATTCCTCTAGGGTTAAGGTTAGGTGGAGCAAAATTTTGGTTTGAAATGGTGAAGGGTGAGATGGTTCGCAAGGGCCTGGGCTTGGGCTTCTATCTCACAAATGAGTTAAATGTTTTGGGCTTGGGTTTGAGCAGGAATAATCTTGCCGAAACAAACCCAAAAATTTGGCCCTTTTGCTTTTTTTATTAATTTAAAAAACACTATTTTTTAAATAATTCACTAAAATATATAATTATATATATAATATTAATTATTATTATTATCATTATTATTATAAGTATGTTTAATAATAGAATAATAATTGTAAGTATATTTAATAATAATTCATTAAAGTATGATAATTGTTATACGTTTTTATTAAGACAAATAAAATTATTTAATTTAAATAATAATTTTAAGTAGGTTTAATAATAATAGTTATAAATTTTTTTATAATATATTTATAATTTTTTTAGGAGAAATAAACTTCGGGAGTCAGGACGATACTATTTGGATATAAATATTAATTAGAATTAACATTTAATTTGTAATTAAAATATGCAATTAATAACATATTTTGGTACAATTAGTTGTGAGATAAATTAATTATTAATTAGATCAAAAATTAATTACTAAGACTAATTAGTATAGTGATTACTTATTGACTCCATTTTTATCACGATTGTGAGGGTATCCTGTTGAACTCCTGTTTGGATATCAATATGATACTCTACTATTCTTTTCGTGGTTGGTACAGTATCTCTAGAGCGCACCATTTCTTCATTTTCTTTAGGTTTTTACCTTTGGGGCCCACCATTGCTTACTTTTTCTTCAATATTTTTTTTTGGGGCCAACCATTCACAATACTGCTATAGTAATAGTATTCAAATTACAACTCAATTCCAATCACCGAAATACTCTCTCAATCACTAAAAGAACGCACTTACTATCAACAAGTAATGTGTTATAATCAAGCTCAACGGTAAAAGAAGTTATGTCTTACGATCAAGATTGAGATCAATGGTGGTGATAGTCAAATAACATTAAGAACAACAGTAAAAATAGAATATATAAATATTTAATGTGTTATGATCAAGATCAACGGTCACGATCAACAAGTGATACAGTCAAGATCAATTGTAAAGATCAAGATCAACAAGTGATGTGTTATGATTAAAATTGAGATCAACGGTGTCGATTATCTGATTAAGATCAATGACAAAAATAGAATATATCAATATCTAATGTGTTTTGATCAAGATCAACGATCATGATTAACAAGTGATGTGTTACGATAAAAATAAACAAGTGATCTGCTATGATCAATATTGAGATGAACGGTGGAGATCGTCAAATCAAGATTAAATCAACAGTGAAAAAGGAATTTATTAATATTTAACGTGTTACAATCAAGATCAACAGTGGTGATCGTCAAGACAAGAGTAAGATCAACAGTGAAAATAGATTATTTAATATGTTACGATCAAGATCGACGGTCACGATTAACAAATGATGTGTTATGATCAAGATTAACAAGTGATGTAATATGCTTAAGACCAAATGATAGTGTTCATTAAATCAAGATTAAGATTAACCGTGAAAATGATATATATCAATATTTATTTATTAAACAATATTGAATAACTAATTAATAATTAATTATTAAATATATAATTACTAACAGACACTTAGTTATTCTAATAATAATTAATCAGTAATCAATATTTTTTAATATACTTTTTTTAATATAATTATTTTATTAATATTTAATTAAATTAAAATAAATATTTGCAAACGTAAATAAATATAAAAAAGTGAATAACAATAACACTACAAAGCCTTGTCCTAGTGGTTAAGGCCTAACTTGGAGTGTTAAGGGTCTCATGTTTGAACTCCAAGCCAGTCAAAGTGAAATTGATTTTTGTTGAGGGCTAGGCCAGGTACAAGCCTGATAAAAAAAAAATTAAATATATGTGTAGGTAATGTGGTTACCTACACATAGGTATATGTAAGTGAACGAACTTAAGTTCGTAAATTTTATGTGTAGGTAAACGGGTCTTTACCTACAATTAATTATGTGTAGGTAAAAAGTTCATAGGTAAATGTGTTAATTTCTTGTAGTAAGTTTAAATCATAATGATACTTATTAGTATTTACTAGAAAGGTTAAATTAATTTTTAACTGTATCAATGAACAAATATGACAATTAATTTTCTATTGTGTTTATAATTCATTATAATTTGTAGTTATTAATACTTACACTACAACAAATTGGAAAAAGACAACACTTGTCACTTTACAACAATAACAACAAGATTAACTATAAGCATTTTTATATTATTTTAGAACGTTTAGGTGCTTTTGACCCCTTCACAGTTAGTGTTATCCACAACAAAACCTCAACGATTTTCTACAAACGTTATTCAAAATATTTACACATAACACTTTGAAAGTGTTGTATTAACTAAACAATTACTAAAGATGATAAATTAGAATTTTTATTTTTAATTTTGGATGTTGAAGTTGTGGATGGTGGGTTGATATGTCCAAGTGGGTTGCATATTTAGGAAATGGGAGATAAGACTAATGATTGTTACATAGTAAATGTAATAGTTTATTACTAATCCTCATAACGTAAGAGGTGCTTGAGATTAGTTTTTCTGTTACATGTGAAGTGATATAGATTATGTTTAGTGTTTATGATCTTTGGTGTTTTTTAATTTATTAGGGACAATTTTCTAAACCTTTTTCCTTAACCAAAAAAAAAAACTAAGGAATGGTAATGGCTAAGTTGATTTTCTCTGTGTTATTTATAGTTGGTTTTCTTTTCAAAGCTTCATATTTTTATGTTGATGACTTTAAATGGAAAGAATTACTTCATGGTGACAATTGCTGGGCATAGAGAGAGAAGCATTAAATTGAGTTGGCAATCAGAGCTGTATCGCAGGGTTTCTAGCCATGGAATTAATTTCGCAAATAAGGTAGCTAGTGGGAAGCGGGTTCTTAGTGTTACTTATACTACTGGTTCTTTTTCTAGCCTGTTTGTTGTTGTGTGTTTCTATGCTTGTTTTTCTAGTTTTAGTTAAATTAGAATTTTTAATTTTAATTTTGGATGTTGAAGTTGTGGATATTTGGTGGGTTGATATGTTCAAGTGGGGTGCATGTTGAGGAAGTGGGAGATAAGTATGATGATTGTTACATAGAAAATGCAATAGTTTATGTTGGTTACTAGCTGCTTCTTTCTACTAATCCTCATAACATAAGAGATGCTTGAGATTAGTTTTTTTGTCTCGTGCAAAGTGATATTGATTATGTTTAGTGTTTACAATCTTTGGTGTTTTTTAATTTATTAGGGACAATTTTGTAAACCTTTTTCCTTAACAAAAAAAAAAAAAAAACTAAGGAATGGTAATGGTTATGTTGATTTTCTCTGTGTTATTTATAGTTGGTTTTCTTTTCATATTTTTATGTTGATGACTTTAAATGGAAAGAATTGCTTCAGGGTGGCAATTGCAAGGCATAGAGAGAGAAGTAGGAAATGGAGTTGGCAACCGAAGCAGTATCACAGGGCTTCTAGCCATGGAATTAATTTCACGAATAAGGTAGGTAGTGGGAAGTGTGTTCTTAGTGTTACTTATAATACCAGTTGTTTTTCTAGACTGTTTGTTGTTGTGTGTTTCTATTATTATGTTTCTAGTTTTAGTTTTAGTTTTAAATTTTTGTTACAAGAATTGGTTCTTGTTTTTTATGCAGTAAACACAAAATAGAAAAGGGAAAACACTCAACCAAAGGAGCCGCATTGCAGGGCTTCTAGCCATTGAATTTCGCGAATAAGGTGGCTGGTAGGCAGCGGGTTCTTAGTGTTAGTTATAATGCTGGTCGTTTTCTAGCTTTTTTGTTGCAAGAATTGGCTTGTTTAGTGTCTATGATTTATTGCTAACTTCCATATGCGGTGCACACTATGTCTATTGTTATTTCCTTATTCCATCTTCATTGATTATAATTGAAAAAAAATAAAGAATGTCTAGTTGGTCATTGGCCAAATAACTGAATTAATCTTAAAGATATATTTTCTAACTTGACACTAGGTTTGGTCAAAATTCCAAACAAAGTGTACATAATACAAAATCATTGATCAATACTTAAAACCTTTGTTTAATTAGTAGTCTTCAAACTATATGTGTTTTTACCTATACAAACTTTTTTACTACTAATTCTCTTTGATGATTAACAAAGTTTTAGAATCATAACAATGGTTTGAGTGCTATAAATATATTTATGCCTAAACATTTCTATACATTCAAGGATCTCAACAATACCTATTGATATTGAAGTACAATGATGGATATCAACTCCAAGTCATCATTAAAGTATGAGTCACTTTAATTATGGTTGATTTTCTTCCCCCACCTTATTGTCAATATACCAATTAAAGTGAATGAGAAATTCTATGTCATTGCATTCTTATAGACATAAAAAAGGATAAGTGATTTTTTTTTTTGGTAAACAATGAAAAGTAAATCTTACACACATATATAGTATTATTATTGTATATGTGATTATTATATGTACACATCAATCATTTATATCTCAATATTATTTTAAGCATATAATTTGTACCTTGTAAATTTTTTAGCTAGAAACGAAAAGAGAAAAAAGGGTGAGATGGGTGACCACATGTATTAGGAGTGATCTTAATAGTCTTATTGATTTTTCAGGAATGCTGAGTATAATTTAGACATTGGAAAATATTTTAGTGTTATTAATGGATCACACTTTTATGAGAAGCTCAAGTGATCACCCCATACATGATGGGTATCTACGCTTGTAGAATGTCATGAATTAATAGCTAAGTCCTCACGATCTTGAAGCCCTGAAGGTTCATGACTAATTTTTTATTTTAAATGTACCAGTGATTCTTAAAATGCGACTTTTTTCTTTCTTTCTTTCTTTGATCCCTAATTAAAATTAATCCATTCTAATCCTTAAACTTTAATAAATCCATTTTAGGGACATCTTTAGTGAGTGTTTATAAGATAAGTATTGTATTTAAAGACATAATAATAATAATAATAATAACAATAAATAGTATTGTCACGCTTTTCATTCATATATGATTACAAGTAAACGTTATCTAATTTAACATGTTTGGTAAGTACTAATTTTTTTTTACTGGACTTCAGTAACACTATTAGAAAATAGGTCTTTCGTAAGACAACAAATGTGTTATCGAAATGATACGATAAGCATTTCCAGATTGTTAACATTTCTCTGCTTATAGTATGTCTAGTACCTTTCATAACACTTTTTTCGTCTTACGGTACTGCTTTATGGTATGTCATACAATAACACACAAAATGTTATATTGAATATTTACCATAAACTTTTTTCCAGTATTAACATCTCCCCAGTTATGGTATCTTGGGACACTTTCTGTAATACTTTTTTCGTCTTACAATAACGTGTTATGTATATGATACGATAACATAGAAAATGTCTTACAATCATATACAATAAGCTTTTTTCAGTGTTAACATCTACTCAATTATAGTATCTCGAACATTTTACATAACATATTTTCCGTCATACAATATATTATACAAAAAGCTTTTTATGTATTATCCTATTGTTTTTGTACTATTAATGTATACTTGAAATTGGCCTTTACATAACACTCTTCTTTTTGAGGTTTTCATGTTATATTACAACTTACTCTAACACTTTTATGGATTATATTATACATCATATTAAAACAAAACATAACAAATTAAAAATATATATAAGACTATATGTAATTAAAATTATAAGTTCAACAGTAGATTGACAATACCAAACATTTCACTTGTAAAATTAACAAAATATCCATCGTAAATAGCAAATATATATTCAAGTCATAATTAATAAATAACTAAATATCCAACAAACTGTCCAAAAGTCACGCAATATTGAGATATGGTACCAAAACAGTACCAGTAAGCCCATCATTCCACGAAAATATCATCCCTCCTTCATTCTACAACAAACACTAAAATAATCTATCAAGTTCAAAGTTGCCTAAAATAATACACACAATAATACATGCATATTTGATGCAACAAAGTTATGTGATTAAATTATAGAAATACTATCCAGTTAATTACAAAGTATCTCAAAGGAGTTATGTCAATAATTCTAACACATAAAATCCAACAACAAAGCAAAATAACTAACACAAATGCCCATACAAGTAATAAACACCATTGTCCAATTAATCCAAATAAAGAAAGGTCTGGATCCTATTTTATATGTTCACCTCGACTTTCTTGACTTTACAAAATATATATATATATATTTGATAAATTATCAAAGGAAGCAAATGCATTCAAATTTTTTTTTTAATATGTTATATATATTGTTATGGAAATTTTTATTATAGCTGACTTGGTGTCACCTATGTGGCACTGAATTTGGAGTCAAACCCCGGAAGGTGGGCCCACATGGGGTTAATACAGATGGCTTGGAAAAGCCCAAAGATTCCCTAAAAAATCGACCCAAGCAGGTGCCTAGGCGGCCAGGCCTAGATCGGCACCCCCGGGAAGGCTAGCAAGCCCCACACGGTGCACCTGGCCCTACGCCGGTGTACACCAGGGCCGCACTAGCTCGTAACGGCCCGCGCATGCCTGTACTCCTCGCATACCTGCGTCCTGCCTCGGCCCGTGCCTGCGCGCCCAGCTCGGCCCGTAGGCCCGTGCGCCTTGCCCCTCGTTCGTGCTTGTACGCGCGCACTTGCACCATGCCCGGCCACACTTGGCTAGCCAGACCCAGTGCCCGGCCAGGCTCAGCCAGGCAAGCCCAACGGCCTGCGCCCAAGTCGAGCCAGCTCAACAGGGCTAGGCTAGCGTGGCCTGAGCCAAATTTTGTCCCAGGACTTTTCGGGGTGCGTGCCATGATTTTGACCACGTCATCCACTCGTTCTGGCTTGTAAAATCGATATTTTATCAAGCCCACTCAATATGCCTCCAACATGCTATTTTTCGCATTTACAAAAATTCCTTTCTGAAGGAAATTACTAAATTACTATTACAAATTGGCTCAACATTCAACAAGAATATTCCATATTCCATGAATATAGCTACAATTATAGGAGAAGTTAGGCTCACCACTCTCCTATAAATATCTCTCATAATTTACATTTTAAGATAGAACATTTTCTTTCTGAATTTAAGCTGTTCTCTCGATTTATCCCTTATCCCTCGATTTTCCCTCGATCTAACTTAAGCATCGGAGCTTAATCGGGGAACAACTCCCCAATTCTCTAACTGCCCCCTCTTTTGCAGATAGCTCTTTATATGAACTTTTTGGACCGACTTGGCTCCAAATCACCTTGCCGGCTTGGAAGGAATATCTTACGTATTCAGGAAAAAGCACACGTGGAACACTTTGACTGTTGACCCCTTTTTTGGTGTTAACATATATACACGTATATAGTTTTTTATACATAAACCAGAAAATCAATCTTTAGCTAAAAACAACTTTATAAAAGTAGTACCAACAAAATAGCTGTCTACCCTTTTATTGTCTTCATTATATATGCAAACACAAAAAAAATATACCAATCAAGAAAAGAACATAAATGCTTACATAAATGAGAAAACATAAATGCTTAAATATTTCATACCTCGTTCCCAAGCAAGAAAATAACATCTTAATTTTGGGAGCCATTCAAAACTCAGTGTACAATTTAACCAAGTAACTCAATGAAGCCTTACTTTGATGCTAAACCAAGATCATCGTCCCTGACTGAAAAACATGTTTATGTGAGTCTTTAAATACCGAATGGACAAAATTTTCTGCCAATATGATAAGTCCTCCAGTTTTTTCAACTACAACTTTAAGTTCAACAATTACCACCTAAAAAGAGAGAAAACCATGCAAAAGGAAGACCAAAAAAATCAAAATCATAGATTATCTGAGTAAAAAAAGATGTAGGAAGTAACCTCTATTTTCTATAGAGTAAGCAATTAGAAAGCCAATAATAAACAACAACAGTTTGTTAAATTGAAAATGATGATGCTCAAAGTAGACAGAACTCATCAATAAAACAAACAAACTTGAAAGCTTAGAGAGTTTGAATTTGAGCATAATCCTGACTATTGGTCCTACCAAAGATTATTCACTATTTGTCCTACCCACACGACTAACATAAACCTAACTCCTCTCAGTGATGGTGCTACTGATAATGTACAAACTACTTATATATAACTTCTTATCTCACAAAATTAGTTTCTTTAGATTACTTGCATTTTCTGAAAATTTTGGTCTTGGGATACCTGCTGCCAAGGATATGAACAATGGGGTAACTTGAATAGGGGAGCCAAACTCCATACTTGACAATGCCGAAATCATTTGGTCATTAGTTCATACTTCATCACATGACAAGAATATCTCTGTGCTAAAATATGATTAGATTATTATGAGAAACGTTCTCAGCAGAATACTATGATTAAAAATAAGAAATTGACCTTGAGATTTGGTATACCTTGCTCAAGACATATTTTTTGTCCAGCATGGATTGACTGTGATGTGGTTCCAACATCTTGGTCAATTGCACCAATTTTAGCTAGAAGTTTTTCTGGTTTATCACGTGCCATATATTAAAATGAAATTGTTCTGGTTTATCTCTGTGAAAGTTGAGGACTTTAAAACTCAAAGGATAACAAAAGCATTATTGTGTATAAGTTTCAAGCATGTATATCTTAAGAAAAGCCACATTAACAATGTTTAGCACTAACCCGTGTCTCTTTTACAGTATACCTTTCCAGCAAAGTTTTCTTTTCCTCTTTTGTGAGAACCTGATGCTGCGGAACAAGAACATGCTCTTTAACGTTAACCAATAACTCTGATTCCTGGAAAATCCAAGAAAATGCTTAAAATGAAAATGTACCAAATATGAAATAAATAAAAAAAGTAGACTAAATAAGTGCCATTTAATATATACCTACCCAAGCTATCTAAACATTATTAGACAACTAGAGTTCATTTTATTTAACGCAAAATAAAAGTGCAATGTCATTGGACACTAGAAATGTAGTAAACAAAATGTTATAAGACCATAATTACAAAAGAGAGATTAGTGAGAAAATTAGAAATAGATTTTAGATTAAATCCCAAAAATAATTAGCATATAAAAAATGATAATTACAAAAGAAAAGAAAAAAGGGCCAAAACATTTATCATAATTATTTTTTGTTTAATATGAAAAAAACATGGTTTAAAAATTAAGACTTCACAAGAGGGGAAGCAACTAATTGAGGACTTAGTGATGATTATTTATAAATTAATTAAAGAAAACAAGAATGAGAAAATTGTATATATATACAAGGAAAGTGAAAGGACATTATACTAAATCATGTTGCACTGAATAAAAAGAAAAATGAAACACATATGGAAACTTAAATGCATGCATGTGATCTGATGATTTCTGATCCATTAACTTCAAGTAGAACCTACATGAAAAGAATAACAAGTCTAATCAAAAGTACCACCACGTGTTGTTTGCCTCTCTAATAATCAAACCAAAGGATGAAATTCTTTAATCAAATAAACACAGCTAGAATTCATTTTATTAGACAACTTTTTAGCGTAAACAATTTTTAGGAGACAAGTACCTAAACAAGTTAACGCCATAAACAATTGATTCAATTCCAACAACCAAAATTTTTGTCACAACATCATTAAGGCAAAATAATATTCACCTAAAAAACCTCCAAGTGGAACTTTATGGGTATCTCACTTAAAGAAGCTCGAGCAAAGGCAGTCAAATTTTGTTGAACTACCAAAATTTATCTAAAAACATTCTCTGACTTCATACGATTGGCATAAGACTTCATTGTAGATAAGAAACCTTTGGTTCCTCAGGGAAAAATACATAAATCTGGTAGATAAGAAAATATTATTATAACATGCAACATATATTAGGAACCACTGTACCCTTTATAGTAAGAATAAGAAAGTCAAATTTAGCACATGACCAGTTATCTCAGAAACATCATGAAAATGATCAATAGCCTAGAACAAAAAAATTTGGATTCACAATCAAACAAAGAAAAAATTAACTCTAAGCTCCATTAATAAACTATTTAACAGAAACACAACTTAGATACATCTGTTCCACAATGACAATTTCAACTTCCAAATAGATTCAGTTGAGGATGAAAATCAAGTAATGCTTCTAGAAAAATGAAAATTGGAGCAGAGCTTTACAATTAAATTTCTTTAAAACATTTTTACGCTACTACTGGAATTAAAACCTGAAAAAGTGTCATAAAATAAATCAAAAATAATGGATGAATGGAGGAATTAACTCAAATCATCAGTAAAAATGAGATGCTATGATTGCTCAGCTACATTCAAACAATCACAAAAGTAAAACCCTTTATTAGTATCACTTTCCCAGGAAAATTGATACATCTCCAATGGTCCCCAAACTAAAAAATCTAAAAAGAATAAAAAGGAAAACTCATACTTCTATGTTACTTGGATGTTGATTTGCTGCCTAAGTATATCATCCTCCTACAACTCAAACAAACCATATAAATTAAAAACCACCAAAAAAGTTTAAAATCAAAAAATCCATCAAGCTTTTTATCTAAAAACACGCATAGAAAAAGAAGAAAAAAGAGTAGCAAAAGAGATAGAAAAGGGAGCTCTTGTGTCCAAGTAACAATGTGGCGCTTCTTCTTTGATTCTTCATTAGAAGAAAAAGAGGACTACTTCTTGTTGTTGCTCTACATTGATTTTATTCAGATTCTCACACGCTCTCCTCTTTCGTGGACAGTCCTTCCCTTTATCCAATCCAAAAGCACACTAAAGCTCAGTTCTTTTTTTATTACATCGTTGAGGGTTATAAGACCACTATATCTATATATTAAATTTGCCTTCACCCCACCTCTTCAAAAGGAAAACCTTCCCTCTCTTTCTTCTTTACCCTTTTCTTTTTCTATTGTTAAAAGACTCTTTCTCTCTCTAAATAGCACTGGAATGCATAAACACAAAACAGGACCAAAAAAATATTTATGCCCTCGAAACTAATAATAAAATATTTAATGAGCAGTGAAACTTCTGGTTTTTGTTCTTCTTTTCCAACACCAACTACCCAAACACAACCTAAAAACACAGATTTGAGAAGAACCAAACTGGGTCATAACCAAATTAACAAAAAAATCGAGATGAACATGGATTCGAATAGTGAAAACAATTGTTTGCATGTTGGATTCAGAAAGTGTTTGGGTCAGAACCAAAATAAGTTGTTATCAAGATTACAAAGAGAGAGAAATTAGGGATTTTTCAAAAATTAGGGGAAAATTTTGGAAATTATCTTGTCTTCTGTAAGTTGAATAAATTTGGGATTTTCTATTTGTAGAACATAGAAGAAGGAATAGGAAGCTGAAAACTCATTGGAGAAAGCCACTACTGCTACTGCTGGAGTTGTCACTGGAGAGAGTTGCTGTAGTGCCATCGTTGTTAGAGAGAGAGGCACACCGAAGAGACCTTCTGCTGTTGTCGCGATGACAGAGATAAAGAAAGAGAGCAGTCATGAAGAGCGGGAGTGAGTTTGAAGATAGAGAGAGAGAGGGAGTGAGTGTGAGAGGAAACTGAGAGGGTGACGAGGCCAATTTGGTGAGTTCAAAGCAAACGAGCACTAAAAATTTGTAGAAAGCAAAATGGGCCACGAATTTTTATTAATTCCCCCCTATTTAATGGGCTACAATAACATTTTTTTGATAATGTTATATTGACATGTTAGATTAGGCCTAATTTGATGTAGTGCTAATAAGATAACTACATGTGTTGTATTATATTGCAAAATATATATATATATATATATATATATATATTAATGTGATTTTCATTCATATCAAAAATAAAAACTATCTCTAATTTGGTAAGTACTAATAATATAAGTACAGATTGTAATGTAAGTATAAACACAATAGAATAACTTTAATTATAATTAAAAATAAAAATTATAATTTGTCAACATTTTTTTTTAATTAAAATTTGTTGTCTTTCGTAAGTACTAATAAGCACATATTATAATGCATTTATAGACGTAAAGTGGTGTTTCCAGTGACGAACAGGTGAGCAACATGTAAGAATCTGCCCTTGGGAGGGGAACAATAGTTGGAAATGGTTGCTAATACCCTATAGGTTGAGGAGCAAAAGGAGGAATTGGCCCAAGGATGGGTTCACCTTTGATTAGCTAGTTGGTGAGGCAATAGCTTTCCAGGGCGACGATTAAGTATTTAGTACAAGAGGATGATCAGCCACACTGGGACTGAGATAGGGCCCAGACTCCTAAGGGAGGCAGCAATGGGGAATTTTCCAAAATGGGTGAAAGCATGATCCATACAATTAAAATTAATTTATATTTTTAGTAAATACTCATAATTGAGAATCATTGCAGTTTACCCAAAAAAAAAAAATTTGTCGTGATTCTCATTTATGTTATTAAAAATATAATTTATGAAATTTGACATCTTTTGTAAATATTGATTTGATGTTTTTGGTAAATATTAATACAATCATGATTTACATAAGTCTTAAAAGTAAAATTAACTTAATTTGACGCTTGTGTGGTAAGTATTATTGGCAATGAGACGATAATAAAAATTTAAGGATGAAAATATAATATTTGAAAGTTAGGGGTACAACAACCATATGAGAAAATTTAGGGAAAATTTGAGGAAGTATGATATAAGTAAAACTTTTGCATAAGACTACGCATAAGAAGAAGGCCTACAACACTCAATGGTTGTGATTCAATTTTAATTTTATTGGTAAACAAAGGAAAAATATCCAATAAAATAATTCACCAAAAAAAAATCTAATAAAAAAGGAAACCATAAAGGGACCGATTGCCGTAAGTCGTTCTTTGGTGCTTTTTCAGGATATCTCGAGCTACCGATGTCGGAACGACGTGTTTTAAAATTCGTTAGAAATATTGGAGAAAATCTCGCGACTCTTATTTCTACTACTGTGTCACGATTGCAGCTCATTTCGAGTCAATTTTTGAATTTTTTGGATCAAACCGATTGCCGCAAGTCGTTCTATGGTTTTTTTTTGTTGCTATATCTCGAGCTACCGATGTCGGAATGACGTATTTTTAGAAGTCATTGGAAATGTTAGAGGAAATCTCACGAAACCTATTTCTACTAACGTGTGAGGATTGCGGCTATTTTTTAGTCAATTTTTGAAGTTAGTGGATAAGATCGATTGCCGCAAGTTGTTCTCTGGTGTATTTTCGAGATATCTCGAGCTACCAATATCGAAATGACATGTTTTATGAGTCATTGGAAATTTTAGAGGAAATCCCACGAATCCAATTTTCATGAACGTCTCAGGATTGCAGCTCTTACCAAGTCAATTTTTGAATTTAGTAGACCGAACCGATTGCCGCAAGTCGTACTTTGATTTTTTTTTTTTGCGATTTCTCGAGCTACCGATGTTGGAACGACATGGTTTAGGAGTCATTGGAAACGTTAGAGGAAATCCCACACATCCTGTTTTCATGAACGTGTCAGGATTGCGGCTCTTTTCGAGTCAAGTTTCAAATTTAATGGATCGGACCGATTGCCACAAGTCGTTCTTTGGTGTTTTTTTGCGATATCTCGAGCTACCGATGTCAGAACAATGTATTTTAGGAGTCTTTGGAAACGTTAGAGGAAATCCCACAAATCCTATTTCTACTAAGGTGTCAGGATTGCAGCTCTTTCTGAGTCAATTTTCGAAGTTAGTCGATCGAACTGATTACCGCAAGTCATTTTTTGGTGTTTTTTCACGATATCTCGAGCTACCAATGTCAGAACGACGTGTTTTAGGTGTCATAGGAAATGTTAGAGGAAATCCCACAAATCCTATTCTTACTAACATGTCAGGATTGTGGCTCTTTCTAAGTAAATTTTCGAAGTTAATCGATCGGACCGATTGCCGCAAGTCGTTCTTTGGTGTTTTTCTACGAGATCTCTAGCTACCGATATCAAAACAACGAGTTTTACATGTCGTTGAAAATGCTAGAGGAAATCCCAGGAATAATATTTCTACTAACGTGTCAAGATTGCAGCTTTTTCTAAGTCAATTTTTGAAGTTAGTTGATCTGACCGATTGCCGCAAGTCGTTCTTAGATGTTTCTTCAGGATATCTCGAGCTACCGAGGCTGGAACGATGGGGTCGAGGAGCCAGTGGAAACTGCAGAGGAAATCCCACGAATCCTATTTCTACTAATGTGTACGGATTACGGCTCTTTCCGAGTCCATTTTCGAAGTTAGTCGATTGGACAAATTGTCGCAAGTCATTCTTTGATTTTTTTTCTGCGATATCGAGAGCTACCGATGTCGGAACAATTTGCTTTATGTGTCGTTTGAAATATTAGAGGAAATCTCATGAATCGTATTTCTACTAACATGTAAGGAATATGGCTCTTTCCCAGTTAATTTTCGAAGTTAGTGGATCAGACCGATTGCTGCTAGTCGTTCATTGGTGTTTTTTCATGATATCTCGAGCTACCGATGTCAGAATGACGTGTTTTAGGAGTCATTGGAAATAGTAGAGGAAATCTCATGAATCTTATCTCTACTAATGTGTTAGGAATGCGACTCTTTCTGAGTTAATTTTTGAAGTTAGTGGATCGGACCGATTGCCGCAAGTCGTTCTTTGGTGTTTTTAGCAATATCTCAAGCTACCGATGTCGAAACAACGTGTTTTTAGAATCATTTGAAATATTAGAGGAAATCCCACGAATCTTATTTCTACTAATGCGTCAGGAATGTAGGTCTTTCCAAATCAATTTTCGAAGTTAATCGATCGGACCGATTGCCGCAAGTCATTCTTTGGTGTTTTTCAATGATATCATGAGCTATATATGTCGAAACGACGTGTTTTACATGTTGTTGGAAATTTTTGAGGAA
>WUAT03375725.1:0-10335 GCA_010015005.3 Ulmus americana
AATTACAATTATCACTCTATTTGTTTCATAAATTCAAGCTTAAGAGAATAAATAACTCTTATTTCTAAGAGTTATCAGCTATGCATCCAGATATTATGCTCATTTGGTCATCTGCCATAGCTATGCAATATATGACAGCTTCATGAATTTAAGAAGATAATTGTCTAAAAGAGTCTCACATGATTATTAATGATGCATCAGTTCAATAATCTGACTAATATTGCTAAGGAGACTATAAGTTAAACCAGATTTTACGGAGACTAATATAGAATTATGTGTCTGTGATATCCAAAGAAAAATTAGAACTTTAAACCAGGCTTTATTACTGTAAATTAATAAATTAATTGACAGTAATTATTGAAAAAGTTTATACTAAATAATTTAAAAATTTACGTTGACGTATATCAATAATAATTATTGAAATTTCTAAAGTTAATTTTTATTGTTAAATATCTTTTTGATAATAATAATGTCATTGTTAAAGTTGAAAATTTCGTAATTAAGAGGTTTCTTAATTATGCAAAATATTGTTGATAATGATAAATTGTTGAAATATGAATTATGTGAAAAATAATATTTTGTTGTATTAATATTGTAATATTAGTAATTATAATAATATTAGTATTATTATTATTATATTTTTGTTTGAAAAATAAATTAGCCCAATGGGCTTGGAGGCCAAGTAATGATTTAAAAAAAAAAATTTAATTAGCCAACTTTATATCATATACACATGTTTATCCGAAAGAAAGAAATCCGACTACCGGTCGACTGGTAGTTCATCGTCCGGTCGACCGGATGTTGGTAGAATCAAAAAACAAAAAAAAAACAAAAATAGAGAAAGAGGAGAAATAAACGGGATATGTATCGACTTAAATTCTAAGTCGGTTTCACTGTAGATGTCGCGTTCTAAAACGCAAACTTTTGTGATGTAATAAAGAAGGATCGGGAGAGTTAAAGAGGAAATAAAGAGGGAAAGAGGGAAAGAGGAAAGAAAGAAAAACAGAGAAGAAGGGAGAGGGAAAACAGAGGAAAATGGTGGAAGGTGAGCTGCGGCTAGGGTGGATGATAGGAAATTCCGGCAAGGTTTCCGATTAAACGACGGTGAAGAAATTCGCGAGTCGATGACGAACGAAAAGTGAAGCTTAAGGGTTTCTGGAGTTTGGAGCACTGCAAAACTGTAAGTACAATCCTAATTACAACATGAACACGGTGTGATTTGAATGTTCGTTTCATCTGATAGACACCTGAGTTATGTTGATGATTGATAGAGTTATACTTGAATTGCTCTATGATAATGAATGTTGTCTGGAATTAAATGTTGACTGTACAATGTGACGAAATTTTGACTGTTCACTAAAATTAAATGTTGACTGTACACTATGACAGAATTTTGACTGTTCACTGGATTTAAATGTTGATTGTACATTGAGACGAAATGATGAATGTTGACTGGAATTAAATGTTGATTGTTCACTGTGATGAAAATGTGGAATGTTCACGAGAATTGAGTGTTGACTGTTCACTGAATGTTGACTATTGATTGATCATTGATACGGATTGTTTAATTGTTAATTGAAAGAAATGTTGGACTGGATTTATTGAGTGGCATATATGCATGCCCATTTAAGTCGGGCACATCTCATGATAAATTGCACAGACTGTTATCTAAATTTTATTAAATGTAAGTGCAAATTTAAAAGTTTACAAGAATGATTTATCAAGAATATTTTTAATAAAGTGTCATATTCGGCCTCTCTTCATTTATAGCGATGTTGCACTGTTATGGTCTTAGAGAAAGGTTAAGAGCAATCACCCGAATTTCCCTGTAGCATCAGGGAAAGGTTAAGGGAAAAACCCCAATTTCTCTATGATCATTAAATGGATATGTACACAGATGGGGCCCACGCATGGATTTCAAAAAGGATTCAAAGAATGTTATCATGGAATGATGAATTATAAGTTCATAAAATGTACATGCAATCACTGTTGTCTTCGATGCTTGAATTTCTTTTTCGTATTCCAAGTACATAAATGACATGGATACATTTCCAATGTGGTATATGTGATGTTGATCGATTATTGTTTAGAGGTTTGCTAATCTAAATGCAGTGACTCAATTAAGAGTCCTACTGATAATGATGCTATAAGGAATGTTGACTGATATATGTTCATAGATTTACTAACTTAAATGTTGTGACTCAGATTACGATTCTCACTGTTTACAATGCTGAATGAGATGTTGATAGGTATACGTTTACAGACTTATGGATATGAATGCTACAATGCAAGTTTATGAGATTCACGAATCTTACAGCAAATGATGGTTGTATAGTAGTTTATTTTCATAGTCATGTTGCAATAATGATAATCTATAATGATTGTGCTTGCTGAGCTTTGGCTCACTAATTGTGTTCATATTGCAGATGCGTTGATGGACTATCAGACTTGCTAATCGAGAAAGGTTCGAGAGGGTAGGAGAAGACAAGTACGTTAAGTGGCAAAACGTTTTTGTTTCAGAGATTATATAGAATATAAAATTAGTTATATTTGCTAGTGGTGCTGTAATAATAAATAGGGCTTTGTTTTATATTTTAATACATCTAACTAGTATCGGTCTCCTTCCTATAACGAAGGAATAAGATTTTAAATGGCATTTAAAATTACCAGGCCGTGAGGAAGAAGAATAACTCTTCTCCTTACGTAGAATGTCGTTTTAAAAAAAATTAACTAACTCTGATTTTCTTAACGTAGTGAGTTAAAAAGGCCTGGTAAAACCACGATCGTTACACCTTAAACACCTTACGTGCCAACCACTTGGTTGGACTGCTCGCCACGCGCACATGATCTATGTGCCTATGTTCGAGAGTTGATGTCTGTGTGGACCTTGTCTGAACGAACCTAAGCATGCCTCAGTTGCCTCTCACCCAGCAATTGCCGTCAACGTGCGCTGCTCCAACTATGCACCATGCTCCTTGGACCTTCCAACTGACTTACCTACTACATGCACTGACCTTGCTGCATATTCGCAGTCTTGCGGCATTGGACCTGGCCTTGTGGTTGCTCGGCTGTGGCCAGCACTAGGGTACGGCAAGTCATGTTTAGACAAACTTGTGATCAGCACTAAGCTACGATCATTGGTTTGGTCTAAACAAACTGCCACATAACCTAATCTAACTAGGATTCCTAATTTAATTTTAATTCAAGATAGATTAAAATCTTTATCTAAATGATTTAATCCTAGTAAGTAATTCCATTTAATTCCTAAATTAAATTTGATAAATACAAATGCACTCAAAAATAATTCTATTAAATTCCTTGCTTTATAAAATTACCAAAAAAAGGACAAAAATATTATAATGCATCATAAAATATTTATTTTGAAATTATATGCATGTAAAATTACCAAAAAGGAAAAAAACATTATAATGCATCATAAAATATTTATTTTGAAATTATATGCATGTAAAATTACCAAATTGGACATGATCACTATATAGCCTATTAATTTACTAGTTCTAACTATTTTACCCTTAATTACAATTAGGAATAAAAATAAGCAAGATAATATGTCAAGAAATTAGCCAAACAAATAAATAAAGTGCAAAAGATTAGAAATCAAACATTGTGAAGAATACTTTGCACTTTCAAAAAGGATTCACTCAAAGGGAAGGTATTGACTACACGAAATTTTCTCTCCCATGATCAAATACACAACCATAAGGGTCGTGCTAGCATTGGCTGCTCATAACAATTGGGAAATTGCGAATGGACATGAAAATTGCTTCCTCCATGGAGACTTGGAAGAAACCATCTACATGAAGCAACCGGAGGGTTTTTAGGTGAAAGGTAGACAAGAGCTTGTGTGCCTATTACAGAAAGCGCTATATGATCTTAAGCAATTTCCAAGATAATGGTACAAAAGTTTTGATTCTTTCATTACTTTGATTGATTTGGAAAGAAGTCAATATGACAACTGCTTGAATCATAAGAGGACAGGTCACAAAGGGGCTATTTATCTTCTCTTTTATGTGGATGATATGCTTTTGATTAGTGAAAACTTAGAGGAGATAAAAGGTTTGAAGGGCAAGTCTGAGTACAAAGTTTGAAATCAAGGATATTTGAAAGGCTAAAAAGATACTTGGCATGGAGATCATTAGGAATAGAATCAACAAGGTTCTATATTTGAAGCAAACAAGTTACTTGGAGAAGATTATTTCCAAGTTCTCTATGAAAAACGCTAAGACTACTTCGATTCCTATATCGAGTCATTTCAAGTTTTCTTTAGATCAATGTCCATCTAGTGAAGAAGACAAGGAAGACATGATGAACATTCCATAGTCGAGTATTGTGGGTTCAATCATGTACACCATGATATGCACAAGAACAAATGTGGCATATGGGATTAGTCTTCTAAGTCGTTTTATGAGCAATCCAGAAAGGGAGCATTGGGAAAGAATCAAGTGGATATTGAGGTACTTAAAGGGTTGAATCGATACAGGTTTGATGTTCAAGTATTGCATATATAGATTTAGACTTTGCCAAAGATAGAGACAAGAAGAGATTAACCACATCCTATATCTTCACTTTGTGTCATTGCTACATTAGTTGGAAGTCCCAACTTCAATCTACATTTACTCTTTCAACAACGGAAGCAGAGTATATCGTACGACGGAAGCAATTAAAGAGGTTAAGTGGCTGAAGGGTTTAGTGAAAGAACTCAAACTTCTTAAAGGATATGTCACGGTGTTTTCAGACAACCAAAGTTCATTATTCTTGCATAAAAACCTTATTTTTCATGATAGAACCAAGCACATAGAGGTTAAGTATCATTTCATCCTAGATGTGGTATCTCAAGGAGTCATCAACATCTAAAAAATTCCATCAGAGTACAATCCTTTTGACATGGGAACTAAGGTGCTGCCTATGAGTAAGTTCAAAATATGCTTGGACTTTCTCAACATTGAACCTAAAGCTACGAAATACAAGAACTATCCACTAAGTTTCTCCTTTTCCTTTGTTAAGATTAAGGTGGAGATTGTTATGTTAATCTCATCAAAGGACGATAGTTTTGATGAAGAATCGAAAAGAGCAAGTTTTGGGCTTAGCATCGCAGTGGCCAATAGTTAATGTCGCAGCACCCATCTTGGATTCACAATCCATCAGGTCCCAAGAGAATGGCATTGCGGCAGTAGTATCGTTGCAGCGCCCATCTTGGAATAAGTCCTCCTTCAGTCTAGAAAGCAGGGCGTTACGGTACAAGTGTCTCAACGTCACATCACCCATCCTGATGAGATTTTTTAAATAAAGGCACCACTTTAAAAAGGGCCATATATATATTGTTTTAGTTCTCAATTTTAAGAACAGAACAAACATTACATTTTTGTGAGCTTCTCTTTTCCTTTCTCTCTGTAGATTTTAATTTTCTTATAGTCTCTCATCCTTCTCTCTAGTTTTGGGTTAGAATTAGGCTTAGATTCTCTGTTGAAAATCTTGATGTGAAAGGGTGTAATTGGGTCTTCATTGGGGTGTGAGTTTGAGTGTTCATAAATAGAATTAAGACTCTAATAGATGATCTTAGTTTGTAATCTCTAGATTTTCTTAGTAAAACGAAGTTTCACTACTACAAAAAAAACATAAGTCTAAGCTACATGGCGGCAGTTTGTAAATAGTCATCTTAATTGTTGCCATTTATTGTACATGTTTAGGCAGCGTGGCGGATAGTACTTAGGCAATTGTTGTTTAGAATAATCGCCGCCTAATGTGTCTCTTTAGGCAATGGTTATTTACCACAACCGCCGCTTAAGCTTGTTTTTTATTAAATAAAAAAAAATTCCTCCCCAAAATTTTAATCATTTATGCAACCAAATAAAATCTAGAAAAACATATCCTGAATACAATATAATGCACAAGTACAACAATTGAAACATGAAGCTGCAGGTTTTTGCACTCAAGTTAACATGGTATAATTTCCATTCAATGAGTCATTAAGGCACTTAGAGTTTGACACCGATGATTTCTATAGCTAATGATAGTGAAAATCTAAATTTTCACTAAAATAACTTCTAGTGATTTTGGTTAATTAACAATAAAATTAATGCATATGATGCATCGTAGAATTAACAAACTAGAGACACCTATAATAAATTTTAGGAATAATCATATTTTCACTGACATTAGCTATATATAAAATCGAAGTGGTCATATTTCATGTGATAATCAACCTAAATGGCTCATCAAGAGGAACGTGTAAACAAAACTTGCAGCTTAATATTTCAGCCACTAAACAGTATTTTGAAGCAACCTTCCGGGATCTTATTTAACCCAGCATTAACCTGTTGTTGAATACTAGGCCAATAATAGAGGTAATATCCTCATGCGCAACTTCAACCGATGGTTTAGTGGCTTGGGTTCATACTAATATCCTCTTGCACAACCTCCGCGAGCTCTAGAAGCTGCAGTTTAAATCAAAACAATACTACTTATCATTTTAACCTCAAAACAACTAAAACATTGCAAAAATCTCAAAATTTCACAACAACATTACAAATCTCTAAAGAAATCTAAAACTATAGAAAAATGTATTAAACTTATCAAAGATACTTATAAAAGCAAATGGATCGAGTTTTGGCCGACATTTCCTTACAAATCGCATGTAGGAAAAATGTTAAAGCTTCATTTTGTGGTTCAAGCCCTTTGTTCTTGGCCTGAGAGCAAAATAAAGTTTAGAAATAACTAAGAAAATAAAATAAATAAGAAATAACTAAAAATAATCAACAAACAAGCAACATACAAACACAAAAATTAGATAAATTCAAAAACCCTTAAAAAATCCCAAATTTGAACAAAAGTTTAGAAAACTTACAAAATTATTTTGTAATACTTGTTCTACACAATGAACAAAACCCAAGCTTTTCACTCAAAATGGTGAAGAGTTTGAAGGATTTAAGGTGTTTTTAGGTTGGGGCAACAACTAGATAGTTTGTAAAAATGAAGAAATGAAAGATACGATTTTGAAATTATGGCTAAATTAGGATTTGGTATGTGGTTTTAGTAGACTTTAAACGACGATTTTTACTTAGAATCGCCACCTAAAGTATAAATAAATCACACGAAATGCACATGTTTGGCGTATTAGATTAGGTTTCGTTGATTGATAAAAACCACTTGCTAAAGTATAACTTTAGGCGACGGTTGGTTAAATAAACTGCTGCCTAAAGTTTACTCCACATTTCACGACAGTTTTTTAAAAAAACCGCCATCTAAATCTTTTGCATTTCTTTACACAACGTTGTTTTGCGAACTTTCACCTATATTCTGCCGTGAAATGATAATTTTGTAGTAGTATTTCTTGTGTGTAGCTTCAACGGGAATGTAGGCAATTGCCGAACCTTGGTAAAATTCATGGTGTTCTTGCTAATTTTCTCTCTAACTTTTTATCAAACAGTTGGCATGCACTGTGGTTTTCTGGTTTCTTCATATATTCTTGAGTGAATCTTGTTCAAGTTTGATTTTGTTAATCACAATATCATTTAAAACAAATTATTTCACATTATCAATTAGATTTGTCTTCATCTATATCATATGATTTTTTGTGTAATGCTTGTCGCTTCAATAAAAGCCATAAATGTCTTTTTCTACTTCTACTCTTGTTTCTTCTCAACCTCTTCAAATTATTTTCTCTGATGCACAGACTTCGTCTTTATTGATCACTTCATTAAATATATTTGGTTTTATCCTCTCAAGCAGAATTTGAAGTTAAAGACGTGTTTATAAGATTTAAAGCTATTATGGAAACACACCTTCAAAATAATGGTGGTGAATACTTAAATCTTGGTACTTTTCTTGCTACCCATAGAATTACTCATCTTACTACTCCAACTCACACTCCTAAACACAATGGATACTCTAAAAGAAATCATCATTACATTGTCAAAACATATCCCACTCTATTATCCCATGCATCGCTTCCTTTAACTTTTTGGACTCATGCTTTTGCCACTACTGTTTACTTAAAAAATCATATGCCTAGTACCACACTAAATCTTTCCTCTCTCTATGTGAAATTATTTGGTTCCACACTCCGCCCCAAAATACTCAAAACTTAGGCTCTTTGGTTGTTTGTGCTACTCATGGCCGCATCCTTATTCATCTCACAAACTTGAGTCTCGTTCCAAACCTGGCATTTTTCTCAGATACTCCCTTACTCAAAGTGCTTATTATGTTATCATCTGTTGGGATGTGTGCTTTGTAAAGTGATACAAAAAGGCAAATTCATATCATAATGCGTTTACCCATGGCCATTACTCACTTTTATGTCCAATTTTCCGTTTAAACAATCAGAGCTGGGGCATTTTGCTAATCTCAGTTAAATGCAAATTTGGTTTAGAATGAACTAAATAGTAATTTGTAGAAGAATATGAAATATTTTGTAATTTTTTTAGAAAAGGAAATTAGAATCAAAATTGGCAAACATTCTCTAATTGTTTGTAAAATTCATTTGTGCATGTTTGGTTGAGTATTGAAAATATTAGATATTACTTTCTCACATTATTCTAAAAACTCCCAAAATATTACTTCTTTGCACCACATTTTTAATAAAATATTACATATTTCTACTACATTTTTAATAAAATATTACCTCTCTCAATCACCTTATTACTTTTTAATAAATTATTACATATCTCCACTATATTACTACTTTTTAATAAACTATTACCTCTCTTCATCACCTTTTAAATAAAATATTACCTCTCTCCACTGCTTTTTTAATAAAATATTACCTTTCTCCATCACCTTTTTAAAAAAATATTACCTCTCTTCATCACCTTTTTAATAAAATATTACATCTCTCAACCACCTTTTTAATAAAATATTACTTCTTTCTATTATATTATTATTGAATTCCATGGACCCCACCAGTTCTATTTACAATACTCTAAACCAAACAAAATTATTGTTTATAATATCATGTTTACAATGCCTTATTTACAATATTGCACAATGCTGAACCAAACATGCATTGTCTCTCTAAGCTTTGAAAAGTAAAAACCAAGAATAAAGAATGTCAATTAGGGAATGTTTGCTAATTTTGATTCTAATTGATTTTGGGGTTTAGGGCTAGTGTTGTGTTGGTCATGAAATGCTTATGTATTTTTGGATTTGATTTCATATATTTGATGTTTTTGGGTATGGGATTTGTTGAACAATTTGAAAAGAAAAAATTAGTTTAACTAAAATTCTTCATTAGAAAGAGAATAAAATTAGCCTTAAAGCAAATCCATTAATTCTTCATCAAAATCCTCCTAATTCAATTTTCCCATTGTCTCACAAAATTCCTAATTTGATTTCTCCAAAATTCGTAAATTTACACACTAAATCGCACAAAATACCCAGAGGTATTGCCCAAAATGAATACATAGCCAAGGGTACTGCCATGTAAGCATTTGACAACCAAAATCGAATAGATTTGGATGGAAAATGCAATAATGGCCATGAGTGAACATATTGTGACCTGAAATCGCTATTGCGTATCATTTTTAGAAGTGAATGGCCATATTGGGACGACATTCACATGTTGATGGCCACCAGGATATTTTTCAATCTCTTCTTTTTTTCTTTTTTAAGGGGTCTAAGATTAACAATTAATAAGTCATAATTTTAAAATTATGAATAAATTTAATTATAATTTATCAAGCAAATATTTCGCTTCCTTTTATTTCTATCTTCTCCCTTCCTAAAACAAGGTTAAGGAAACTTTCTTTCCTTCGAATATACGGTGCTGTTTGGTTTGGCATTCTGCAGTATTCTAAGCAGACTTGTTGTTTGGTTTAGTATTCTAAGCATAATTGTTGTTTTGTTTAGTATTTTGAATAGAGTATAAACATAATTGTTGTTTGGAATAGTATTCCAAACGGGAGGGGTTTTTTTTTCTAACATTTTAAATATAATTTAATTTTAATAATTAAAGGAATCCAATTTGTTTGTAAAATAAAAAAAATTCCCTCAATTTTTTTTGTACTTAAAATTCAAAAGTAGATACAATTTGAATGATTTACAAATTAACGCAACATTGAGTTCAAAAACGAACGAAAATATGACAACAAGCATACATTGTCCATACTAATACTAACTCAGTGCTTATGGAGAAACAAACATAACTTGAAGTTTAAGATTAAAAACATAACTCATGGTTACATAATATAAGAAAGAGGTCTAAGTTCAAGTACATTACATAATAAGTCCAACTAATCTTGCCTATCATTCCATATCGAAGTTGCTAGTTCCTCTCGAAACTGACCCATACAATTACTCTCCTCACGTTGTTGTTGGGTT
>WUAT03375836.1:0-10335 GCA_010015005.3 Ulmus americana
GATACCAAGGGTCTCATACTGGAGGTTCAATGGGACTGTTGTAATTAGGATGAGAAGTTACACTCTGATAGCCATAATATAGTATTGAAGGTCATAATGTGCTCTCAATGCTTTCTAACTCCCATGAGAAGTTACATGGACAGATCTGGGAAGTTAAGAGACCAGGTAGGAATTAATTGTACCCATGGAGCAACACACACGGTAGGATGCCCCGACTTATGAGCTGACTCGACCCATAGGGCGTGACCCGATTCGTTAGACGTAACCCGATTCATAGGATGACTTAGGCCCTGGGGCGGAGTATACCATAGAATGGGTTGACCCATGGACTGGGCTAACCCATAGAGTGAGTAGCTCATAAGTGGTCAAACTTAACGATTGGGTCTTCCATGAGATGAGCCATAGACAACATTGAATCAAAGCCATATGAAGATGTCAATGGACTTTTAGTGTAGGACCCGAGGTGGGCCTCGACATAGATCTTGGGAATGGTTGTCACATTGAACCCATGTGATGGGCTGCGACGGTGAACCCTACCGTGAAATGATGTGGCAAGCTACCAGCTGTTCCGCTAGAGGGGTAAAATAGTAAATACAAAATTTGGCCCAAACAAAGTTTAATATATTTTTGTTATAATTCTAGATTGTTTTAAGGTTTGTAATTGTTTGGTGAAATTTTAGTATTCTTGCAATGTTGTAGTTGTTTTGAGTTGAAACTGATAATTTATACTGTTTGGATCTGTTTAGTACAATGTTGTAGTATTATTTCTATACTATTAGGGTTTTTTTGAGATTTGTAATTTTTGGTGAAAAGATGAAGGAACCTTCTATTTATTGACACAATTTGTTATAATTTTTATTACGTGTCAACCATTGCTTGGTCCATGTGTGCTTTCTAAATCATTCTGGAGAGTTATTTCTCCACCTTGCCTGGTGTAGTGGTAGCTAGGATAATAGCTGCAACTTCCTCAATTTACCTCCCACTCTAGTGCACTTCACCAGATTTGGCCTTCAACCACACATAGATTACCCACACGTAAATATGTGTGGGTAATAATTATACAACATTTACTTACACATAATTAAATAAATGTAAAGACGCTTATATAAAAGGCAGAGGGAGTTTCCGTTTTCAAAAACTTTAGCCACGCATATGTATGTATAGGTAATCGTTTTACCCATACATAGAGGATTTATTATTATTATTATTATTATTATTATTATTATTATTTTACAATGGCAAGCTGACACGTAGTTAAAAAATATTATTTTATTTGTAAATTTTGACATGGCACAAATATAAAAATTAATATAAAAAGAAAATGCTACATCAACAAAAAATGATGACATGGCATTTTTTTTTGTTTGAATGATGACGACCCAAGTCCAATATGAAAAAATTTAAAACAACCAACATAGTGGCTCCTAGAGGTTCAAATTCAAGACCGTGAAGGAGAAACAATCTTACCACTGAGCTGTCGCATTTGTTTTGGTTTTCTTTATTTCTTTTTTTTTTTATATATATAAATATAACTTAGTAATTTGAAATTTATTTAAAAATTATTATATAATATATATGTATGAATTTTAATATATAATAAATTATCATATAGAATAAATATTATAAATATTATAAATTTTTAACATTATATATATATAATAAAATATAATTTGTTTTTTATTTTTTATTTGTAGAAATATCTTACTTTAGAGATTAAATAGCACAAAAAATACATACACAAAATTATTGATATTATATTATTAAAATACATTAAAAAAAATAGAACATTATAAAACATGTTTGAAACATTAAAAAAAATTGAAACAAAAACTATTACTCTTTCAGTAAATCGAACAACGTTCTCCATGATGTCCTTAGAGGTGATCTTGACTTTTGACCATTGATCTTGATTTTGACCGTTGATCATAATCTTGGTTGTTGACTATTGATCTTGACCTTCAATTTGGATTTTGACTGTTGATCTTGGTCAAAATACATCAAATTATTGATCTTGGTCAAAACACATAAAATTGTTGATCTTGACCGTTATTATTGGTCAAGACATATGAAGTTTTTGATTTTGGTCAAAACACATCAAATTGTTGATCTTGACCATATTGATCTTGGTCAAGACACATAAAATCTTTGATTTTGGTCAAAACACATCAAATTGTTAATCTTGGTCAAAACACATCAAATTGTTGATCTTGGTCAAAACACATCAAATTGTTGATCTTAACTGTTAATCTTACTCAAAGCACATCAAGTTGTTGATCTTGGTCAAAACCCATGAAATTTTTTATCTTAATTAAAACACATCAAATTATTGATCTTGGTCAAAATGCATAAAATTGTTGATCTTGACCACTAATTTTGGTAAAAAAAAACCATCAAATTATTGATTTTGATAGTTGATCTTAGTCGTAACACATTAAAATGTTGATCTTGACCATTGTCTTGATCATAACACAAGAAATTGTTGATCTTGACCGTTGATTTTAATTATAACACATGAAATTGTTGATCTTGACCGTTGATCTTGGTCAAAACACATGAAATTATTGATCTTGGTCAAAACACATGAAATTGTTGATCTGGACCATTGATCTTGGTCAAACCACATCAAATTGTTGATCTTAGTCAAAACACATTGAATTGTTGAGCTTGACTGTTGACCATTTATCTTGGTGAAAACACGTCAAATTATTGATCTTGAGCGTTGATCTTGGTCATAACACATGAAATTGTTGATCTTGATCATAACACATGAAATTGTTGATCTTGACCGTTGATCTTGGTCAAAACACATGAAATTGTTGATCTTGACCGTTGATCTTGGTCAAAACACATGAAATTGTTGATCTTGACCATTGATCTTGGTCAAAACACATCAAATTGTTGATCTTAATTAAAACACATTGAATTGTTGAGCTTGACTATTGACCATTTATCTTGGTGAAAACACATCAAATTATTGATCTTGAGCGTTGATCTTGGTCATAACACATGAAATTGTTGATCTTGATCATAACGCATGAAATTGTTGATCTTGACCGTTGATCTAGGTCAAAACACATGAAATTGTTGATCTTGACCGTTGATCTTGGTCAAAACTCATGAAATTGTTGATCTTGGTCAAAACACTTGAAATTGTAGATATTGACCGTTGATCTTGGTATAAACTCATAAAATGGTTGATCTTGGTCAAAACACATGAAATTGTTGATATTGATCGATGATCTTAGTCAAAAGACATCAAATTGTTGATCTTGACCGGTGATCTTGGTCAAAACACATGAAATTATTGATATTGACCGTTGATCTTGGTCATAACACATCAAATTGTTGATCTTTACCGTTGATATTGGTCAAAACACATCGAATGGTTGATCTTGGTCAAAATACATGAGATTATTGATCTTGACCATTGATCTTGGTCAAGACACATCAAATTATTGATCTTGACCATTGATCTTAGTCATAACTCATCAAATTGTTGATATACAGAAGGGAATTAGGGATTCAAAATCCCAAATTCCCTTTCTTTATCTCTCAATTTTGCCCTCTCTCAAAGCTGCTGCCCCTTTGCCTCACCGATTTTTGGCCACCATCGCACCACCTAAGCTTAGTCGCTGAGTCATTGGAAGTCCGCCTCTCTCGTGTGGAGCTTCGGCAATGGCGGGGAGCTCCGTGAGGGGGAGGTTGCTCTATTATCCTAATCGCCTACGCCGATGACTTGTGTGTTTATACTTTATTCAATTCGTCTCTTTTAATTAGATGCTTTCATTATATTAAATTTAGAGAGCTTATTTTAAATTGTTTGGTGAAAGGGGATTGGATAAAGAGCTTATTTTATTCAACGATTAAGTAAAGAAGAGATAGGGTGTTTTACGCGCTTGTGTTAATTCCCTAAATTGATATAATCAAACGGTTAAACAATCTGGGAATTTTATTTTATAATCTAGGAATTTATGTCTAATGATGGTGATTGAACCCTTGATGGCTTTTAATCCATATAGTCTTCATCTTTAATTTAATTCAATTATTGTTTTATTAAGTTTTCTTAGTTTTCGAAATCAATCGAAACCCCTATACATTATTTAGTCTGATTTTCATTCATTCATTTAATTTAGATTAGTTTAATTATTAGGATTTCATTCATTTAGTTTAGTTGCATAAAATATAGGCTAATAATTAGTTAGTTTAACAATCCTCTGCAGGAAAAACCCTTACTTGCATTATACTAATCATGACGACATAACTTTAGGTTAGAGTAAAGTATTAAATTTAATTACATTCTTTCCAAATTAATCGAAACCCCCTACTTAGTTTAGTTTTCATTCATTTATTTAGTTTAGATTAGTTTACTTATTAATATTTCATTCACTTAGTTTAGTTGCATAACATATATACTAGTAATTAGTTAGTTTAACAATCCTTTCCTAGCAATACCCTTACTTGCATTATACTAATTAAGACAAAACTGATCAGGGTGATATTATATTATCCATCCCTCGCCCAAGATGTAATATACCGGGTAGGTTGACTTAGCATTTTCAGAAACACGGTAATTACTCTGTCAAGAGTGTTTATAAATGTGCGTTAATTCATTCTTCAATCCATGATTTTACTACTTCATGTTCTCTAGTGAATTTTGAGTATACTTCTTAAATTTTGGATTGTTTGTTGGAGAGCTTGTAATTTTGTTATTGCTTCGGTGTTGAATGTTTTCTTCCATCATGTTTTGGTTAATGTGTGTTCTCCCATTTTTGGAAGTTTCCCGGAGTCTAGTATGCACGCTTTAGTTCAATGTGCGATGGCTAGAGCTATTTGGTAGAATAGTAAGATTTGGAGGCATGTTAGGGGAGCAATAATGGATTCTTTTATAGATTATTGTTGCTTGTTGCGAAGTGTGCTTTCCAAGAATGGCTTTTAGTTTTTCATTATTTGTGCTTAGGGCATATGGAATCAAAGGAATGACATGGTGCATGAGAAGACATTTAAGGGCTGTGATTCTATGATTGATTGTGCGGGAAAGTTTATCTAGAATTATCAAAGGGCATGAGAAATGTGAGGTATCTAGGTATGGCTAAGTTGAGCTCTATGATTTGGAAGCCTTCTCCGGTGGGTATGATCCGAATTGATGTTGACGTTTCTTTTTCTCCAAAGTTGGGTTGTTATGGTGCTAGGGTAGTAATGAGAGATGAAGTTGGTCAGTTAGTGTGGGCAAAAGTCATGCTGCTTGGTGTGTTATCGTCGGCGGATGTAGCAGAAATGGTGACGCATCGGGAAGGATTAGTTATCACTTCTTCTAATCATTATCACATTATGTTTAAGTCTAACTTTTACAGATTGTTTGAGAGTTGTTGAGTTGATCAATGAAGATGCAATAGCTTTCAATGAGATCGGGCTTATGTCGAAAGATGTTAAAACTTTGTTAGGATCTTTTAATTGATTTTTTATTAATCATTGTAGGCGAAATTGTAATTTGGTAGCCCATAATATTGCAAAGTTTGCATCACAAATCTCCTATCCTATGTTATGGAATGAGGATGGTGCACGTTCATGGCTTTTGAATGATGTAGTTACATACATTTCTGTTTTAGTTCAACAAATTTTGCATATTTCCCTTAAAACAAGTTATGAGATTTTGTAGTATTTTTTATCATTACTTTTTTAAAAACCAATCACTACTAAAAATAACATAATAGGCAGCATTTCGAAATTGCCATCTATTCCCTTTCATGGCGGTTCGTAAACTGTAGTCTTGTTTGATGCCGTTATATTGTTTACGTTTAGGTGGCGTTTATGACCCCCCCTCTGTAGAGTAACTTAGGTGGAGGTTTTTAATAAAAATCGCATTCTATTGTAATATTTTAGGTGGCCTTCTAAAAGGGGGGTTTTTATTATTATTATTTATTTATTAAAGAAGGCTTTAGGCTACAGTTTTTATTAAGAATCACCGCCTAATGCATTTAAAAAAAAATAAAAAAAAACCACGAAATTATTTTTATTTTTCCACTCAAAATTTAATGATCCTGCAATTGTAAACAAAACAAAAATTGTATCAAACTGGATGTTAAATACAAAAATAAAAGAACTGTCGAGTCAAAAAAGAAAAAAAGAAAGTGTAACAAAGTGGAAATTATTTATTTATTTATTTATTTTTAAGGATGTAACAAAGTGGAAGTAGAATATACATTATACCTTATTCAAATACTCAACTCCAACTTCATACACAATGTCTTCTTCTCCAACTCTAATTTTAACAAAATCAAAAGACGAATATTTAATAAGAAATTAAATCAGAATTTTATGCTTATCATAGCTCATATTCAATAATTTATTATCCATCTCAAAGAAAAAATTAGATAAAGCCTCATAAGCGAAAGCATATAAAAAAATAAGATTACTAAATCCATACAACTCTAATAGGATTCTTAGAATTTCTTGAAAGGCAACAAAAAAAAAAAAAAAACAAAATAACATAAATAGCTTTAATTATTTGAAGAAATATAGATTGAAAGAGTACTACATCAACTCTCATTTAGCAACCAAGTTCATATTGTTCATCTAGATCACCTATATATGCAGCTACAACTAACAAAGCAACTCTCCAGTTACAATAAAAGGGCTATTAGTTGACATCATATATATGGCAAAATGATGATAAACGTAGTCATAAAAATGATTTGAACCAGTGCCATCAAATCAACCAGAACTTTAACAAGGGCTAAAAGAAATCAATTTTGATTCTCAAATTCTTACTTGCACCAAAAAATTGAGCACTCCAATAGCTGGAACCAGAGCAAACACCCCTATAAGAAATAGTAAATTTGTTCAGCTAAAGAGAAGAACAAATAAAGAGAAGATTGAAGAAAGGAAACTATTACCAAAAGAAGATGAAAGCTTCGACTTGTGGGTTTCATCACAAAGAGATGAGAGAAGATTCGAAACCCTACATTGAAAAAAATAAATCAAAATGAAACCTAAATTTTTTGAATAGTGAAATGAGAGAAAGAGGATTTGAATATGAAGAAAAACAATGTTAAATTCGATATATATATAAAATTCAAAAAATACTCCAAACTTTCAATATTTACCAAATTAAGTGCTTCAAATGGTTGTCCAACAACTAGAACATAAAATTTTGTCCTTAATGAGCCAAACTATCAAAACAAATAAGTAAGATAAATAAAAATTAAAGAAATTCAAAAACCCTAAAAAAAAACTTAAATTTGAAGAAAATATTAGAAAACCTACAAATTACTCCAAAAAACTTGATCTACACAAACAATAATGCAATTCTAAAGCTTTCTGAGTCAAAATCGTGAAGAATTCAAAGGTTTAAGGAAAAGATTGAGCTTAGGAGGCGGTTTGTAATTAAAATCATCACCTAAATCTTTAATGAAGTACGCGACATACACGTGATGTGGAAATGAGATTAGGCAACGGTTTTAACTAAAAACCGCCTTCTAAAATATTAGTTTATGCGGCAGTTTTAGCATAAAACAACATTCTAAAGAATTTTAATACATTTGGCTGTGGTTTTAGCTAAAAACCACTTTCTAAAGTATTTTAACACTTTAGGTGGTAGTTTAAATTACAAATTGTTGGCTAATTAGTCCGTATTTCAATACGCGGTGGGGTTATGCAAACCGCTACCTAGGTGTCGCTACCTAAAGTGATTTTTGTAGTAGTGAATAATTAGAGATGATACATTTGCTAAAAAAACAAAAAAAGATGATACATTTATAAAATATAAATGTAAACATTTAACATGATATATATGGAACAACATATATAATTTATTTTAAAAAAATAAAATAAGAATTTTTTGATTGTTTCCCTACTAATCAATATTTTAGAGGGGACTATATATATTTTGAGTAGAAGTGACCATATATCATAACTAAGACATTATAAACATTTTTCTTTATCTATTATCAAACCAGGGGTAAAAGTACATTCATATAAACTATTATTGTCCCCCTCAAAGCGAAAAGAATATAATATCGTAGAGGAAAGCATAGGATTATTAGTTGGCACAGAGGAAGCAATAAACATTCAATTATTTGGATTTCATAAAATTATATTTTATATTTTTCCTCCTAATCCAAACAAGCTACATATAATTAGATAATACAAAATAAAAAGAAACCATATTTAACTTGTGTTTCGTGTGGGTTTTCTTGTGGCACTTGGTAGAATCAAACTTGGATTTGACCTTTACTCTTATAATTTGAACACATGTCCATACTTTTGAACCACTTTCGTTAATAATGTCTAAAAGGTAATCACAATTTATATAATTATTAAAATAATTAATAGTTTAATGTTATATAATATTACGGTCGGTGCAATGGTTGCTTCAACCTATGCTGCCCTTCAAGCTTTCTTTACTCTTATAATTTAATTACTAATTTAAAATAATTATTTAATACACACAATATTGAAAATGATTAATTATTTCACTGTGCTCTTAAAACGAACTAATAATCATTTTTAACAAATGTTATGTATTATGCAAGCAGGAATCCGTTCGGGCCGACAAATGTTTTTGGTTTTTGTTTTTTAAAACAAACGACACAAATATTTTCATTTATTCTGTTTTCAAATTTAAAAAACAAAAAAACATGTTTGGTAATTTAATTTTGTTATTTATTTTTAAAAATAAAAACATGTTTTATAACTTTTATTATTTGATTAAAAAAAAATGTATGATGATGTTCGACATTTTGATCCTAGGCTGTCTCGACGAACGAGTCTTGGGCGGCCCCTACGGTCCAATCCACGGAAAATTTAGTAGTTCGGCAAGGGCACTTGGAAGTCCAATTTCTGTTGGCCTCGACAAATCATCCCTGGTGCTCTTGCAAATAGGTCCTATGTCAATTCGATGGTTTGATCCCTGATAGCCTCAGCAGTCTGGTATCATGCAGCGTCAACGAACTAATTCAAAGAGGCCATGGTCGACAAGTCCTGAGCGGCCCTAGTTTTCCTCTTGGGTTGGTCCAGGGGGCCATGGCAAACTAGTCTTAGGAGGTTCGGATATTCGAGTCATAGGTGGTCCCGACATTTCAGTTTTGGGTGGTCCTGATGGTCTAGTCATGATCGGCCTTAGTTGTTTGATCTTAGGTGTCATTGGCAGTTTGTCCTGGCAGTCTTGGTAGTTTTTTCTTTGCAGCCTAGTCCTGAGCATTCTTGATGGTCCAGTCTCAAGTAGCCCCAATGGACTGGTTATGAGTGGTCTAATGTTGGGCGGCCCTAATGGATTGTCATGAGCAGTCTAATCTTGGGCAACCCCAACGGTCTGATTTTGGGCTACCCTTGTGAACTGGTCTCGAGCATCCCAGACTCTATTTGGTACCAAGCATACCCTACGATCTGGTCTCGGGCGAGGGTGAAACCTAGGCAGACGGTCCTAGTAGCGACATGATTTTGAAGGTCGGGTCATAAATCAAGCTCACATTGAACAAAAAAATTAAAGAGAAATATATAATTATTAATTTTGACATGATTTTGACACAATCGGGTTTACTTTAAACATAAGAGAAATAATTTTCTGTTTGTAAATTTTGTCCAAAATAATTTAGGAAATATCAATTTTGTGTTCCCAAAATTTTGGTTACAATTTTATAAAATAAAAACAAAAACAGTTTACCAAACATGTTTTCTAAAAATATTTCCATTTTTTTGTTTTTTCAAACAGGAAAGAGAAACATATGTCAGAAAAAAGCCTATACTATTCTAGCACTTTTTCACGAGCACTAAAAAAGTAAATTTCAAAGAACAAAGTGCTTGAACATTAGTTTATAAAATGACTTATTGGGTCAAATGCCTTCTAAAATTTATATGAATTTGTATGTTGCCATTTAAAGTTAAAAATTAACAGAAATATTCTTCTAAGTTGTTGTTCATTGGCATTTGTATATAAAATTATTCCTAAAGTTTGCGTGAAGTTGAATAAAATTTCATTGAACAACAACTTCAAAGAGTATTTGGGTCAATTCCCACAAACTTTGGGGGCGCATTTTAGCCCAAACTTAAAGGGCATGTTCTCTATAGAATTGGACATAATTTTCGCAATTTAAACAAGTATTTTATTTTGGTAATTTCAACAGAGTTTTTATTTTGATGATTTGAAAACAAAGAAATTGCTATTCTTTTCGCGATTTGAATAAAAATTTTGTTTGATTTATTTATTTTTTAATTTTTTTAAAAATTTCTTTTCTATTTTAATTATTTTTATATATCTTTGAATTATCAAAATATTTATTTATTTTTGTGAGGTCGTCCCTACAGTTCTACTATATTTATTTCTAAATATGGTCCCAT
>WUAT03375947.1:0-10335 GCA_010015005.3 Ulmus americana
ATGGAAGAATCAATAGATGATGCGAAAGATGGCCATATTTAATAAGTTCATGTTCCAGATAGAATCGACAATGGAATGAAGGAGAACGTCCATCTGAAACAAATGTAACCTTTGAACAGTCAATAGAATCTTCATAACTGAATGTGACGCTTGGAGGAAGTTTGAAATATCCAAACCGGTGGATGTTAGAACCACAAAATTCTCCATGGTCAAGACCGCCGGTAAACCACCAACTTTGGCAAATAAGCAAAAGATACTCTGCAATTCTTGTAGACCTTGAAATTTTCATTTGATTTATAATGAAAACAAATTACAAATAAGTAAAAATGATTACATAATCAAAGTAAAGACTAAGACTAGACACCTGGAGCAGAGGGTTGGTTTTGACTTTGAAGGTTGGCAGTTGCTAAAGAGACACCTAGAGCATGGATTCGGGACTGTAGAGTGGATTGATCCATGAAGCTCAAGTTTGGAGGAACCGGAGAATCCAAGAGAGGTCTAGAGAAGTAAATTTCAACGAAGTTATCAAAAGCACCAGAAGATGGAGGATTAGAAGAAACCTTAAGACATCCATCAAATTCTGAAAGATTGGCTCCCGAAGCAGCTGCTGAGTGAGATTCAACTTGGCCTTTCTCTGGAGGATTTTCAAGATCAAATTGGGAAGCATGGGTATCCTCCTCCAACATTGAGGCTTCCTCCCTGTCTAACTCTTCGGCAAAGTCGACCCTTAAGTCTTCCTTGGTAATGTAGTACTCAAGGTTGTAGTTATTGGTTTCAACCTTATTCTCTGCATCAAAAGTATTAGGATCAGAGGAACCCTGATCCACAGGGCCCAAAAGAGTTTGTTCCTACCCAAGCCCGAATGCCTCATAGCTAGAGATTTCGTTCAACCGAGTGAACCTTGAATGACTCTAAGTAAGCACGTGGAGGCATTTTTATTTTTCATGAGCAAGAGCAACCTCAATGGATTTATTCTTTTCTAGCTCTTAAGCATGAGTAGCCTCTAGAGCTTGATCCTTCTCTATGGCAATTTGGGAAACTTTCGCTTCCAGCTCTTGAATCTTGCTTTGAAGACCAGCCTTTTCTGCAGTAGAATCCTTAAAGATTATGTGAAATGATTAAACAAGGCCGGAAGGATGAATATTCCATTTCAAATGAAAACTGAAAGGAAAGTTACCTTCTCAATCTTAGAAAGATTTTGTTCAAGCTTCTCCTTATCCTCCTTCAGAGTATTAACTCTTTTGAGTTAGAGGTTGTGTTGAGAGGCTACTTTGTTAAACTTACTATGGAGATCCTTCGAAACTTTTTCTCCTAAGTCAGTTCGGCATGGGGGTGTGCAATAAACTGGTTCTTTTCTCAGTCTTTTGTTTCAGCCACCCTGGAAAGCTTCTAAAATTCTTCTACGGCCGAACGAAGATTTTTCTTTACATTATTGGTCAAGATGGGAACACTCTTTGGATCCAAGAGAAAGGTGGATGAAAAATGGGTATGGCTAGGGGGTATTGAATGTTTGATCCCCCGGCCTTGGTTTGAGAGGAGGATTGACCTCTGAAAAAATGAATTTGAGCTCTCTCCTTCTATTTCAGGCACAAGGAAAATAGGTTAGAAGAAATAGGTGAAGGAGAAGGACAGAGGACATAAAGTTACCGAGGGTCCTTCGGCTAGATTTTCTGGAGCCATTGAAGGAGAAACTAGGTCAATGATAACTAGTTGTCCTTATTCGGAGGTGTCTAGAAGATCATAAGGATAAGCAAAGGAAATTGGTTCAATAAAAATAATGTTAGAGTTTAGAAAGTTACCATGAGGAGGATCAATGGACCCGAAGACCTTTTGCTTTTTCTTCAGGGGGTTCTTAGAAAAGGTAGAAATAGGATCCTTTGAGGGCTCAGAAGATTTTTCAACATCCTTCTTCTCCTTGGCAGAATCGGATCCTTTATCCGAACTATGCATTTTCTCGAGCATTTTGCTTGTCGTCCTCTTCATGGAGATTAAGTCCTTGCCCCTCTACTTTTTCGGCTTGTTAGTATATGGTTCAGTGGAGGATAGCTGAAGATCCCTAATAATAGAATTTGCTTTGGCAAATTCGCTATCTTCAGGAATGCTTGGAAGGATGAATAACCTGACAAGCTTCTCCCTCAGTGGTTTCCTTAACCCTCGGGGGGAAGAAGTAATCCTCCGAAAGGATTCCTCGAGTTTCGGAAACCTCCTATTTAGATCTTCACCATTGGCCATATAAGGGAAAGGGTTCCCTACGCAATGTGGAACAAAAAACAGGGAGCATCAGGCCAAGATGCTCAAGGTTAGAGGACTAACTACCCAAGAATGTACAATTCGGACTTTTTTTCCTTCTCGGCGAATAGCTTTAGATAGTTAATCCTCTCCTCAGACATCGGAGGAGTTCGAGGACGAAATAGCTCAGAATCGTCCGAAACTGGCAAAAGAAACAATAGTTGGTCAGAATAACACAAGGGGGATCATAAGGATATTAAAAAGAGAGTAATAGGGGCTTACCAATGCTGAAGCCATGACCCATTGGGAAAACTTCACAGCTGACCACCCGGGATATCCAATTTCTGGAAAGCAAATATAAAACCTTTGGTTCATTGTCTTTTGATGGAAGCCCAGTGAACCAAACCCAGCCTTTCATGGGAAAGAAGAAATAGCATTGAAGCTTCTGTACATTGTTGGACTTGCCTATGTGGAAGCAATAGAGGAAGTCTTCAATTGTAAGACTTAGGTCCCTAATCAATGACAAATAGAGGAACCCAATGGGAATAAGGAGGTCGATTGGTGGAACTTGGAGGATATGGATATTGTAAATGGAAAATAGATAGTGAAAGAATGGATGTAGGGGGAATCGAATGTTTCTAAGGTGAAGCTCGTCAATTATTAAAGAATTAGGAGGAAAAATGTCGAGATTTTCCTCCCATCCCATGTATTCATCAGATATAACTTCGAGGACACAATCGGCTGGGATTTCAACCTCTAATCGAAGATGAGCGATTTTGGGGCTAATTTCTTTAGCAGAAGAAGAAGGATCGGGGTTAGTAGAAGCCATTACAGAAAAGTTTAAGTCAAGAAGATTTCAAGAAGTTAGAAATTCGAAAGAGGACTTTAAAAGAATTTGAGAGCAAGAGAAATAAGAGAATTCGAAGCAGGCAAAAGATCAAAATGGGATTTCTTAAGAGGTGTTAAAAGGTGCTCTAGGTTTGTAGGGCTAGGGGCTAAATAGTACACTAGATATGACGACATCAAAGACGAAGTGGCGAGATTTTGACATTTGGAAGAGCTGGAGACCGTTAATATTGTTTGAATTTTTTAAGCAAGGTTTTATTTGTAATTTTTGTGCCAAAAATTACAAATAAAAAGGGGGAATTGGATGGGTAAAATTGTGTTGATGTACATGGCGGCTTGTGATTGGTAGATCGCGAGTCAAAGTCAACAAAGAATCATTGGTAAATACAGAATTACGTTGAAGACTAAAGGAAGGTTCTCAAAGTGGTTGCGAAAGGGAGGTATGCGCCAGAAGTATTCAACGGAGACCGAGGGATCAAGCAAAGTATGAATGGTCTGAAGTGGATCTGTCGGAAGGGAATTCCGAAGGATGAGAGGTGGTGAATGTAATCTATAAATAGTTAGACTTCAATTGTAAACATTCATTATATACTTTGAGCAGTGAGAAATTCTTGAGAGCTAGAGAGAGAATTAGAGAGTTCATCTTATTGATTCTTCTTGTATTCTCAAAGTGTTCTTGAGATTTCTTGAGTGATTTGACTGTTAGTTTGTACTTGATCGAGGAAAAAAGTAATAGAAAGAGACTTATTGTTTGTCTAGATTTTGGTACAATCATCTAAAAAATAATTTCAAGAAGAAATAACCGTTATGAAGTTTTTCTTGCGATTCCTCTAGACGATACCAATGTTTGCTACAAAGATTGAACAAACATAATCCTTAAATTCTATTTCACTTCTTCAATTAAAGCTAATACAAATTTGATTTATAGAGAGAGAATATAGAGGAAAACTTGAGCTCTCTAGAACTGGAACATATGAAATGAACAGAATGAATAAACTCTTCTTCTTTGCCCCTATTTATAGTCATAGCTTATAACTGACTTCCTAAAAACTTGCCAACTTGCTCTTAAATTTTGCTAACTATCACCACGTCATAATCGTTTTAACCATCTTCTTTTTGCCTCGGACCATTACTTCGTCCGAGGCCATCTTCTTTCCTCTGCACCTTTTTATTGTCCGAGGCTTCCTCTGAAGCTTTAAACAATGAGTTTCAGAATAAGTTGAGTAAGACTGATAAAGAGAAAATACCAAAATCGTATTGAGGTATAGCTCTGCTTAGACTATTTTGTGAAATATCAATTTTTATATGAGGAATGTTCTCTTCTAATATGTGTGTGAAAGGTAAAGTTGAAACATTTTAGTGAGGTTTCCAATGGATGACGAGATCTTTTCTGATAAGCTATTCCATTCCAAACCCAAAATTTGCAGCTTTTGCGACTTCCAAAGGGAAGTTGGAATGACACTTGTAAAATGGTTTTTCCTCAGGCCTAAAATTATTAAGCTGACCAGGTTTTCTAATGTGGCAGGAGTACTTATAGATATTTTGTTGACTCCGAGATAAAGTTTAGTGAGTTGGGATGACAAATTTTCTACAAATCCCGGTAAAACACCAACAAAGTTGTCTAGACTTAAAAACAGTGTTTCTAGTGAGCTACAATTTGTCAACGAGGCAAGAAAATCCAAGCTATTAGATGATAAAATCCCAGTAAAACACCAACAAAGTTGTCTAACTCGTTAGGAATAGTTCCTTTGAAGTTGTTGAATGCTACAGCAAAAATGCAAGGAATAATGAAAGTATAATATTACATTACTCAGAGTTTAAGCCATATATAAATGTGTAGCATACATGAAAAAAAGTTTATTACAACCACAGAAAAGAGAAAAACGAAGTATCTTTACCAAGATTAAGCTTACAATACAAAACGTAAAACATACAAATGTCAAATGTATTGCTCCTTCATCAGGGATAGGAGAGAGATATCCAGATTTCTGATTATCGTGTATTCCTGCAAGTTATTATGTTTTCCATTTTAGAATCTAAAATAAGATGCTATATTTAATACAATTAATTTTTTATGCAAAAAATACAAATGCTGAAAAAGTACGCAACAATACCTTGAACTTGGAATTTGGTTGCTGAGAAAATCATTCTTTGTGAGATGTAATTCCCTGACAGCATCATTCATGTTTGCTCGTTCTTTTGGTGATTCCCTTGAGCAGGCAAGTCCTATCTCAAGGACTGAAAGTAAACATTTTCTTGTTTTGACATTCATTTGATTCAAGTTGTCTCTTTCAATAATTTCATTTTGTGATTCCAAAATGTTCTCGTTGATGCCTCCCCTTGAGTTTGTTTCTTCTACTTCCCTTGAGAGAAGGTAAGGATCAATAATCTCCACTAGTCTATCGGGTAATGCTGTTTTGACAAAGTTATGGAGATTGTAACCATCGTTAAACATTTGGTCTGTGGGCCTCTTTGCGGTGAAAATCTCCAAAATAAGAATTCCGAAGCTATAGACATCTCCCTCTATTGATATCTCCCCACCTATTCCATACTCTGCAATCAGAAGAAGGTTCACATGGAAATGTGGTTAGTATGTTCCTGTCAGTTTCAAGCAGCATCTTGTGAACTATATACATTAGGCTTTGTTTTATATATATATATTACTTTTTATATAATATTGAAATACTTTAATATAATTTTATTTTCTATCTGAAAACAGAGAGATTTTCTTAATTGCCTAAGAAAAAGCATTTAGAGTTTTTTTCACTTCCAAAGACAAAAACGAAAAATAAAAGTGATTTCAAGCAAGGAAATAAACATTTGGTCTCTTCTTGTCGATGATTATTTCCTACAACAGACCAAATGATTTATTTATTGAAACCTACAACAGAATTTTCTTAGCAGAATAAATAAATCATTTACTGCCACTGCTAGATACCCTTAAAGAAGTGAAAGCATAACCATGTAGGACACTAGGAAGTAGTACACCAGCTAGACTAAAATTAACATACAATCCCATCAAAAGGATATATAACGATATGTTGCTATCACTTTTCAGGTCTTAAACTATCACAAGGACAGGGTGTCATATCAAGTAGACTAAAATTGGCACACAAGAAATCGATCATTTTTTCTAAGACAAAGTTACTTGAAATGTTTACCTGGAGCAGTGTAGCCAACAGTTCCCATTATTCCAATTGTGCTGCTTTGCTTCTCCATTAAAACTTTGGAAGTTGAGAGTAGCCTTGCTAAACCAAAGTGACTTACATGAGCAATCATATCCTTGTCGAGAAGAATGTTGCTTGGCTTTAGATCACAATGGATGATTGGTTGTTCCAATTGATGATTGAGATAATGCAATGCAGAAGCAACATCAACAACAATACTTAGTCTTTGAAGAAGGCTAAGACTCCTTGACTGATTGTCCTCTTCATTTTCCTGATGCAACCACTTCTCCAAGCTTCCATTTTCCATGAGTTGAAACACAAGAGCCTTGAATTCATTACCGTTATAATCCACACTGGAGCATGCTGTTAAGATCCTAACAAGATTTCGGTGTCGGATATTTCTCAGTGCTTTGCATTCAGCCATGAAACTCTTGGAAGCTCCTTTGTTTTGAAGGTTAAGGACCTTTACAGCTACAATGTTCTCTTCCTCATCAAGAACTCCTTTATATACAGTGCCAAAACTACCGGATCCAATCAAATTTTCCAAAGAAAATCCGCTAGTTGCTTCTAAGAGTGCCTTGTATGAAACTTTTGGAAGGAGTTCGATTCTTGACAATGTTGGAGAGGATTTCTTCTCTGATATTTTCCTCCAATAGAAAGCAAAAAGGAAGGAAAACAGAAGGAGACCTACAACAACACAAATTGTTATCATTGTTATCTTCAAAACTTGCCTTTTCTTTTGCTTCCTTGCTTTGAAAGTGCATGCTGGAAGTTGCAGCTCCTTGACACCTCCACAAAGTTTGCTATTTCCGGTCATGGATATTGCACTAGCATTGTGAAACACTCCTCCTGTTGGTACCTCGCCCTCTAGATGATTGAAAGACATATTTAGGTATAGCAAGGAAATATTTTGCAGATCTTTTGGAATTGCTCCTGAAAAATTGTTTAGGGAAAGATCTAATTTTGAAAGGCCTTTAACTTCAGCTAAGGATGAAGGGATGTTTCCATCAAATGAATTTCCCTGTAGATAAAGATATTCTAAACTTGAGCACTCCCCAATCGTTCGAGGAATTTCACCTGACAGCTTATTTGAAGAGAGATCTATTGAATTGATGTATTTCAGCTTACCAATTTCTACAGGTAATCTTCCAATCAAGAAGTTTTGTGAAAGATCGAGAAGAAGAGATAGGGAAGGAAGGAAAAAAATCTGCAGGGGTATTTCTCCACTAAGGTTATTTTTCGATAAAATCAGGCGCTGCAAATTTTGTAAATTTCCTATGCTTGGAGGAAGGCTTCCTTCTAATTTGTTTTGTGGTAAGTCAAGAAGGAACAGCTGAGTGAGGTTTCCTAAGGAGGATGGAATCTTTCCTGAAAGTCTGTTTCCAGCTAAATTAAGTAACTGCAAGTTCCTCATCTTTCCCAAGGATTCTGGAATAACTCCGGAGAGCAAGTTTAATGGCATGCTCAAGGAATTTAAGTTGACTAGATTCTCTAATGATGATGGAATACTTCCATGTATAGAATTGCCTCCAAGGTATAATCTTCTGAGTCGGCTCGTCAAATTGGCTATAGAGTCTGGTAATGCACCTCCAAAATTGTTTGAATCAAAAGCTAGTACTTCAAGTTTGCTGCAGTTGGCCAAAGATGTTAGAAAACCAATGTCATGTGATGACTTACTGCCCAAATCATTTATACCCAAATTCAAAAACCAAAGCTCCAATAGATTTCCCAAATTTGTAGGAACCTGTCCCACAAAATTGTTTTGGTTGAGATCAAGAACCTGAAGAAGAGAAGCATTAGGAAATGAAACAGGAATCATCCCAGAGAACTCATTTGCACCAATTGCAAATATTCGAAGATTAGGGAGAAGGAAGCCAATGTTGGCAGGAAGAGTTCCATTAAGTTGGTTATCTGCTACTGAGATCACATTCAAGGATGACAGATTGTAAAAGGAAGAAGGGATTGTACCAGAGATTTTATTTCCCACAGCTGAAAAAAATGCTAGTCTTGACAAATGGCCAACTTCATCTGGAATGTTGCCCTCCAAATTGTTGTATCCAACTGAGAAAACCTTGAGTGATGACAAATTTCCAATAGAAGTTGGGATTCTTCCCATGAGATTGTTTTTGCTAACCCGAAAAGTATCAAGCTTTATCAAAGTTCCAATGGCAATTGGAATATCACCGCTAAGTTTGTTTCCGGACAGCTCAATGGTTCTGAGGTCAGAGCAATTCATCAAGCTGACTGGAATACTCCCTCCCAATGTGTTATTGGAGAGAATGAGATGTTGTAATCGAAACAAACGACCAACTTGGGGTGGAATTTCGCCAGAGAAGCTGTTGTTGTTGAGATTGATGAACCTAAGAAAGGTTAGGTTGCCAACATGAGGTGATATTGAGCCCTTCAAGAAGTGGCCTTCTAGAATCAAGGCAATCACTCTTTGATGGCGTCTGCCGCAAGTAACTCCAGTCCAATTGCAGAAGGAAATGGAGTCACTCCACGAGCTCATCGTTCCTTGTGGATCCATCGTTATTGATTCTTTGAAATGGAGGAGAGCAAGTCGATCAGTGTGGGTTCCTAATGCATTGGCATGAATGGAGAAAAGCTGGAGTTTGAAAGAAAACAAAATTAACAATATGGCAGCAAGGCATAGATAACCCTGAAGCTTCATTTTGTTATTTTAGTAGGAAATGGAGCTAGAGATATTGAACTAATTACAAAACAATGCTAGCTATATAACAGTTTTGAAGCTTCATTTTGTTGACTGCTATCAAGTTGGTGTGCCCTCATTATTAATTTGAGGAGAAAAAGAAATAAAAAGTGAGTCATATAAGTCACAAAGACTTTGAGAAAGACGCGCCCAAAAAATTGGACTACATATACTACAATTTTCTTTGAATTTTTCGCTGTTTCTTTTGTCTTCTAAGATACAATGGGGCCCTGCATGTTGATTTTTCTGCAGACGCATATGAACACTGCCAATTGCCTACTTCAAGAGTATGAGTTTTTCCTTTTTTGGTAAACTACGAAAGTGCTACATTTATCCTCACATATAAATTATAGGTTGTGGCTAGAGTGCTAAACCGTTCTTGATGTTTTTTTTTTTTTTTTTTTAAATAGCAGCAATGTTTGACTTTTTTTTTTTGAAATAATTGTAATTTATGGGCAATTTCAAAATCTTCTTCTTGTCACCAAAATCTTTTTCATATCATCAAAATTCAGTTACGAATACTGTTACTGTTATAAATATCATAACTATTGCAATTACTATTATTATTACATTTACTATTACTGTTACAGTTACTGTTACTAATACTGTTACTTTACTATTACCGTTACTATTACTATTATTGTTACCGTTATAAATATTATTACCATTCTAATTATCATTACTAATTCCGTTACTGTTACCATTAACATTATTATTATAATTACCGTTACTAATATCATTACTTTATGAGTACCATTACCCTTTGTGTTACCGTTACCGTTACGACACACAACTTTAAAAAAAAAAAAAAAAATTAATTATTCAAATATTAACAATTTTGAGTAATCCTCATTATTTTGAATTCCTATCATATCGGGGAAGTGAGCTTGATTATTTAACGACTTGTATGCTTAGATTTTTCTGAGTAATAGTAACGGTAACGGTAACGGTAATGGTAACGGTAACGGTAATGAAAATATTAATGGTAATGGTAACTGTAATGATAACGAAAATTGTAACAGTCATGGTAAAAGAAATGGTACTCGTAACGGTAATGATATTAGTAACGGTAATGATTTTAGTAACGATAATAATAGTAATAATGTTAATAGTAACGGTAATGATAATAGTAATGATAATTATAATAGTAACGGTAATAATAATAATAATAACGGTAACAGTATTAGTAATGGTAACCATAACAATAAGAGTAAAAATAATAATAACAGTAATAATAACAATAAAGGGTATTCATAACAAAATTTTGGTGATTGAATAGGATTTTGGTAATTAAATAGAATTTTGAGGGTGCCCATAAATTGTAACTATTTCAATAAATAAATTAAAAATCCATCAAAGGCTATTTAAAAAATAAAAGAAGTC
>WUAT03376057.1:0-10335 GCA_010015005.3 Ulmus americana
ATTTTCTCTCCATCTAGCAAGAAGAACTAGAGTATACTCTTAAGTCTGCAACCAAACAATGTCTCCACCATATTAAATAGCTTACGATCCAATGTGACGCGTTCAAAAACTTATCCAAAGATAGCAAATTAAAGAAAGAAATAAAAGGTGACAATTATATACTAAAACAGACAAAATGATATTTTCCATTTTGGTCAAACTGAATTTGACCCTGATTGTAATTATAAAATGTAACTGCATTTAAGACCCAAATTTGAAAATTGCCCATTGAAAAATAGAGATAAGGCTAAAAGTTCCAGTTTTGTAATTAAAACTATGAATGTTAATTAAAAATCTTAATGAATTCCATTTGTCGTTAGTATATTATGATGGTAATCTAGTCACCTCAACGCGGAATACCAAATTTGACAATCGACCATAAATTCTATTAGACCTTAATGCTTATTCAGAGTATTTTTCTTTAAGACAAAGTAATCAGTACATTAATTATAGTAGTTAATGAATTTCATTTTGGTAAAGGGAGCAATAAATTATATGGTAACTAAAGAGAAAACTAAAAATTATTCTAATTTTGTCACACCAATTTATTTAGGACTAAATATATAGGCGTGATCACACTTTTATTGTAGTACACATGAACGTATCCATTTTTTTTAGACAATAAATAATGATCCATTTTTACATATTTTAAAGACTATAATTAATGAATTAGAAAACTAATAGTTTCATATTTTTCTGACAATTGCAGGCAAGTCCTCCTCCCTTAGGATTAAGGGCATAGGAGATTTCTTCCAGGTCCTCCATAATAAAACTCAGGATCTTCAAGATAATCACTGACATACTGAACATCATAACAGTTGTACTCATCGGAGAAAGTCTCAACCCATTCCGGGATCTTCAAAGAAGCAGAGTTGTCGTGGATTCTCATTCTCTTTATTACTCCTGAATCGCCAAAAGCATAATCTGCAAACTTTCCGCTTCCCATTTGTGTTGCAGTGTGGGGAGTTTGGCCTACTCTCCTGCTGTAAACTTCTCCTCCCCATTCCACACTTTCTGCGTTATAACGCAGCGCCTCGAACAACTCCGGTGGCCAGTACCCTATGTTGATCTTCTCTCCATACTGCACCCACCAATTGCTTGTTATTGGATCCTGAAACATCAAACCAAAACTCAAACAAGATATATAATATTAAGTTGCGAGTTGCCCAAACCTATATTTTTAACCTGAGATTATTCTCAGCGATGCTAGTTTATTTTTTTAATAATTACAATATGTTTTTTTGAATTGTGCAAATTGGAGGATATCCAAATATAAACCTTATACAATATGATACAAGTTTTTATGGTACCTTGAAAATGTAAATAGTTATTTCATAAGGAAGACCGTCAGGGACAGAAATCGGATGGAGGGCTGCACCAAGAGCAATTTCGTTGCTGATTTGCACAAAACCGGAACAAGTAAGATCAAAGCAACCTGTCTTGTTTGAAGCATCGGCCTGGTAACATATAACAAAATGTAAACATATATACTCATAAAAAAAAATAAAAAAATAAAATGAGTTTCTTCTATTTCCAAAAGGGTACTGCACAGAAAATTGTTGCAGAGACTATTAATTTATTAGTACAGCGTCAAATCAGCCATTAATTTCGGAATGTGTTACAAAATAGTTATTACGGATGACAAATACTGTAATAATAGCCAATTTTTGCCCTTTAAATACTGACATGTCAAACAGTAAAATTGTATTGGTTAAATGCAACAATTGTGATCCGAAATGACGGTTTTACCATACATTTCAAGTGAGTGGCTGTTTTACAACCGCCTTCAAAAACATGTGGTATCTACTGTAATTGTTCAGTAAATGAATTTACCGTCCAATAGGTGAAGAATCGAGTCTGCTTGTCCCCATAAACTCTGGGATTGACCTGAAAATTACACACAAAAAGGCATAAGAGAGACATGAAATGAGTAGTATGAAGAAGGCTAATCGAAAAAACATAGCAAAATGAGTATGTTTAAGTACCGCCCATCCAGATTCAATGCTTTCAAAATCATAGTAAGGACCAGTTATAAGACCAACTTGAGAAGTAGAGTACTCATCGTCTTTCTCAACAGAAGGATTAAAAACTCTAATATCTCCTTTAGCTCCCAAATATCTGTATCCTAAAGCGATCAATATTGCCTTCTGATTCAAACAAACACACCTTGTAAGAACCAACATAAACTTGTTTTTGAAGAAAAGGACCAAAGCATCGTGAGAGACTTACGGAGTGATTTGCTAGTTGCACAGATAAATTGTTAGTTTCATTGAACTGAGCTCTTTTCCTTCCATATTGGTCAATTGAGTTGGCTTTGAGTAGCTCCCTTTTCCGGATTCTTCGAACCGGGATTGTACCCTTTGGACAGCTTCCCCTTTTCTTCCATAGTTGTGTTACTGCCATGGCTAATTCTTCATTCTTCTTGTTTAGTGAACTGGTTGTCGTTTTTGTCTCGGTAGTTGGATCAAAGGTTGGTTTCATCTGAAAGATAAAATACTATTTTGAGACTTAGAAGAGGATGTTAAAATGATATTGTAGTTATCTAACAGAAGAAGAGAGTAACCTGGATGGTATGATTCCTAAGAGCGGGATGATCAAGAGTTGGCTGCTTGTAGATGTCAATACAGTCAATAATATCTCCATCTTCACTCTACAAAAATGACAGAAGAGCTATAGTAATTTTAGCCATTAAGAATCCACAAAAATATATAAAGAACAAAAAAAGAAAAGAGGAAAATAATGCAAAAACAAAAGAAGCAATGTTGAGTTTACAAGGATATAACCTGAATGCTTTTTACAATGTGCTTCCTAAGGCGGTTTATTTTTCTTTCAACTTCTAAAATCTTGTGTTTAGTGAGCGAGTTCGCCTCTGCAAACCAAACCAAAAGGATGAACAAAAATACTCTGAATCTGGATCCATCGGAATATAATCCTTTTCCCATTTGTTGTTTTTTTTTTCTTATCACCTAACTTTTTATTTTAATCTCAGAATCATATGTTTTGCAAGCTAAAAACATGAATGTCTTAGCAAAGACTCAAGATTTAAACTGGATAACATTTCTTTCTTATTTCTGATTAATATTTTATTTAAAAGATACTTTGAAATAATATGTGCCACATGCGACTAGAATTCTGCAGATTTTGTATGATCCACCTTCTAATCATTCATATTTCATTTTGATCATTTTTTGAAATGTAGTTAAACATTAATCCAAAATTTAAGATTGAGTTCATGTATTCATTGCAGGTCCTACTAGCAAACGGCATGTCGTATGACCCCCAATTTTCAATTTTCAAATTCCAAATTCATAAAGAATCTCACTCTTAAAATATTGGGAATATATCATTGGGTATCCCCTTAAAAAAAGAAAAAAGAATCACTGAGTACCATTAATTTGTGGATGTGGACTCAGGTATTACCTCGCGAAAATGCACCACCGTGTCAATAAGTTGAACATTCAAGATGCGAGAACGTGATAGTCGACCTTTCTATTATTGTCAAATTTTAACATGAGTAATAATTCGTTGAAAAACCGACAACTTACTTTCCAGAACCACCAAAACAAACTCAAACAAATGCTTATAGTGACCACACGCACCGCCATAAGTTGTCAACGCATGGTTTTGCCATCACAACTTTTGGCTGTGCATATGACCACTACAAGCATTTATTTGAATTTATTTTGGTAGTCAAATCTATTGTAAATTACAAACTAACTCTTGGAATTAACAAATATTAACAAAGACTAACAACAAGACACAAATTAATAGTAAGAATAGCCTCCACCCAATTTGATATAGTATATCATTTTATTTTATTTTTGATTGCATATCCCATTGTTCTTACAAATAAAAATAATAAAAACTTCGAAGAGGTTGGGAGAGATGACAATACGACCAGTCGTAAATGACTGACAATCTATGCCCGAAACCCAACATGACTAACGGGTCAAAGCCCACGTTCAATTTGGACAGGACTCGGAGAGCCTTCATGTTCATATCTAACGAATTTCTTCGACGGTAGTACTCCCCTGCAGAGAGAGAGAGAGAGAGAGAATAGCTTCAGATTGACACAAAAACTCAAGAATGGTGAACTACTTGCTTCAGATCACCGCGGACCTCGAGAACCTCACCGACCTTCAGCCCCAGGGCGGCTGCGACGATCCCAACTTCTCCTACCTCTTTAAGGTTTCCTCTATTTTCATCTTTTGTTGTTCCAATGTTAGAATCTATTTCGTTCCAATCGCTCAACCTCTGCGCATAATAATATGAAACTTTGTGCACATTTATGTTGAAATTATGCTTGCTTCTATAGTTCTGTGTTCATTTTGGGGAATCATGTGTTTTTTTTATTTTAGGTTTTGTAATGTTGTTAGTTCCTGCTAGCTGAGCTTCACTATTGTGAGCTTTTTGTTTGTTATATATATAATCACTGTTCTGCTTCATCTTTTTGTTTTTTGGGTTTTGTCATTTTGGTCACTCTGCGGTTTTCTCCTTGTTGTTTTGTAGTTGAAATGTGGAAGATGTGGAGAGTTGAGCCAGAGAGAAACTTGTGTGGCATTGAACGAAAGTGTTCCTCTCCCAGTGGGCAAGGGAACTACACATCTCATTCAGAAGGTATGATTCCCCATTTGACTGCTGGGTAGAGGAAGAGGAACAGCTTGGCCTCTGTTTTTTGTTGAATAGAAATTGTAAAATTCTATTTATGCTTGGATGGCAAGTGATAATAATGAAAGGGAAACCCAATCTTTGATTTCTTTATAATCTGCTTATGCCGAATATTAATGCGTTTAAGCTCACACTACTTGAAAATCTATCTAGTAAATGTATCTAGTATTTATTTATTTTGGTAAGTCAATTATCAGTGTTTCATATCTTTTCTCTTGCATCTATGTTGATCAGGAATTATATGAGTTGACCATCAAATCCTTTATTTTCTGAAAATTTATTTTGTGCTAGAAAAAGCAATTAAGTTTCTCGTGTATCATAAACTCTTTCTTGTATTCACCATCATTTACATTCAGTCATTTGTTATTGAGTGTGCTTGGGAGGCTATTTAGCTCATTCTGAAGACTCTTTCTTCTTCTTTTACCTTTTTATTTGGACTTGACTTGTATTTTGTGTGACTTGGATTTGAGTAGATAGCAAATTTTTATTTGATTTTTTATTTGTTTGAGAATACTTTGAATTATGGGAAGTTGTATGAAGTTTGATTTTCCTCTTTTCCTTTTCTTTTACGTGCATAATTTCAATCCAAGGGTGTAATTTTTTTCCCTTTTCTTTTTATTCTTGAAAATTGTTGCCACTAGCCTGCTACTCATTTTATTGGTGTTATTTCGATATCTTGCATTTTGTCCCCCTACAGTGCAAGTTTTGTGGGAGGGATGGCACTGTCACAATGATTCCAGGCCGTGGTCGACCACTGACTCATGAAAACAGTGAATCAGGGAAGTATTCCCCCCTGATGTTATTTGACTCCCGGGGTTATGAACTTGTGGACTATGTTTTTGCTGGTGGATGGAAGGCTGTATCTGTAAGTTTCTGTACTTCAACTTTTTGGAACATCAGGAATATGTTGTTGCAGTTTTTATTGAACGTTTGAACTGAATGATTATGCATTAGAGAAAAGTGAGAAATCCTGGATATTGTTGCCTATTAATCCCTGATGCCCACAAATGCTTTTAGTGGTTAGTAGTAGGAGCTCTATCAGGAGTATTCCCCTTTTTTCTGTTTTAGAAATTCCTTTCTTTTTTTTTCCTCAAATTTAAATAGCTAGCCTTGTTACTATCTTGATTTGTTACTTGAATTTTGAAATCATCTTTTGTTACACTTACCCATGATATTTACAATATTCTGTATCAGTTGTGTATATCTTTAGGCTGACAATAATGTTCTCTTTTGTAGCTGGAGGGGACAAAATTTGATGACATTGATCTGTCAGCCGGGGATTTCGCTGAATATGATGAGAAGGGGGAATGCCCTGTGATGATTTCCAATCTTCGTGCTACTTTTGAGGTGGTAAAGTAAGGGTGCTAAATACATAAAATGTGTCTTGTTAAATAAAACTAACCACTTTCTTGTGAATGACATACAAACATTGAGACTTGCTTCATAGTTGTTATGAAAACCATACTGCTAATGTTTCAACTTTGTGCGGTGTTCAAGCTTATGGTTCTGGATGTCTTTTTCTGTTATAATGGAAATTAGTTTTCATTAATATCTTTCCTAAACATGGTAACTAGTTTACTATCCTGAATGGCCTCAAACACTCTATCTTAATACGAACTGATCACTTTTTGGTTATGATGGAGTGGTATATCATGCACAAGGACTATCTACATTCTTCAATACACTAGACATATGCCCAGCTTAATCTTGCACGTTTGTGTTGAGTTAGCCAATCTACTTTAACTGATTTTCAAAGGACTTACTTCTATAAATATGTGCGCTACTTAGATTAAAGGGTTAGGATATTAAGATACGATCCTTTGTATACTGTTTTACAGGTGAGTATTAAACATGGTGATTGCCATAGTTTCCTGTCTGCCCCAAGCTCTTTTTGAAAATTGTCTTGTCTTTGTATGGTCATTCTCACTTTTCTAAGACTAGATCAAGTATTTATTTAGATTTTGAAGCATACATTTAATTTAGAAGAAGAATTAACGGAAGAGCATGACCTTAAACTAGAGGCGAAAGGAGGAGAAAATGACAGTAGTGTTTCCTTATGAATGATGAAGTGCGAAGGATAGAGAGAAGAGTAACAATCTTTCAAATTGTTTGATATGAATGATGAATGAGTGGAAGAAGAGATGAATATTACTTTCTAAATTACTACAATATCTATTTTATAATTTTTTTAATAATATTGTCTAAGGATAAAATTATAATAGTTTGACAAAAGTGAACGGGTCTTTCCGTGAATAGAAGTGCTCTCCTTTCATCCCTCTCCTTCCCTCCATCTCTCTCCTACCAAATATCTTGTTAGGGAGGGGAGGGAAAGGGAATGTTGGTGGGAGTAGGAGTTTCAAATGCTGGTTAGGTAGTTGTGTTTGGTCCGTAAGCTGTGGGGTACAACTTAGGAAACAAGAATGGAATCTTAGAATGGTGGGGTTGTACTTGAAGAAAGGCCTTTTAGGTGGACCCTATCCCTATGGCCTCCAATGGTATACTTTGGTGACCAAGACTACTTAACTAATCCAACTCGCGCCGTGAAACTCTTGAGATGAGACTTCTTAATCAATTATTGAATGCCTTACGTCACCCCACACCAAATTTCTTAATACGGACGACTTTTGGGACAGTCCAGTGTCGTTTTGCTTCCACTATGCATTAAATAATTGGTATGCTTTATTTCGTCCCTTCCATGAAATTTTGCCTCAATCACGGTGGGTTTTTTTCTTCTTAAATAAAGATTTTAGAATGAACATTGAACAACCAGTCTCTGTGACATATAATGATTGTTTGCAGAGGCACATGTTTTTGTTCTAAACTGCAGGGATAAATTCATGAAATGATGCAATATTTGTTATTTAAAAACTATATTGAACTATTATATTGTTTAGGAAATAACGTGCGATGCTGTTTAGTTATGAACGAATATGTAACAAAGCTAACATAAATGTATATATATATATATTTTGGCTTCAACATAAATATTATTCTTGATTTGTCGTTCTTTTAGTGAATATTTTTATTTTTATTTTTATACTAAAGTATGTTTTAAGGTTTTTTTAGGAGAAATATGCGAAATTTATTCAACAAAAACGAAATATATACAATTACATTATTTAAAAGTCATGAATGCGCATCATTTTCATTCCATAATATAGGATTAGAGATTTATAAAACAAACTTACAATTTATAATTTCGGCTACAATGTTTAATAAAATACTGACAAAAGTTCCTAACAAAGTTTTAACATCTTCCAACAGAAGTCTAATTTCATTCAAAATAATTGCATCTTTTTTAATCAACTTACAATTTCCAAACAATTTGTATAAAGTTGATTAGAAGAAACAATAACTAATCCTTCTTGAAGCATTGCCATCTCTACTACCTCCATCGAAGCTAACACACTCAATGACATCGTTTTTGCCCATACCAACTAACTACATTTCTTAAAACAACCCCAACACTATAGCAACCCAACTTTAGAGGAAAAAAAATATGCATTAACATCAATTCGGATCATATCCACCGGATAAAGCTTCCATATCATAGAGCTCAACTTGGTCATACTCGAGTACCTTGCATTTTCTCTTGCCCTTTTGATAATAATCCTCATGAAAAATTTTCCGTCCAATTAGACATAGAATCACGACTCTTCAAAATCCTCCCATGCACATACACCATTTCATTCCTTTGATTCCATATGCCCCAAGCACAAATAATAAAAAACTGAAAGTCACCCTTAGATAGCACACTTTATAGGGGTCAAAATATATATTAAAGGCCCAACTCATTAAGAGCCCAATCCAAGCCCATTCCGACTAGCCCACTAAGCCCAAATTCACCGAATAAATGTTTGTCAAAATGGTTGTTAACATAAGTCAAGCATCCTCATATGGAACAGTTGCGAAAGATTAAAGTCAAGGGGCAGGTATGATGACATTCAATAATGCCTCTATTATCGAGTCTATAAAGGTGAAGGAAAAAAGATTAAAAAAAAAAGGATCTGATCACTCTCATATATTGAGACTCTCTCTCTCTAGAATCATTATCTTCATTTCTCTTTCTACTTGGTCTCTCTGATAAGCAACACGCTAACCCACTCGCACCCTTTGAACATAACATCATCCGAATATTGGACAAGCCACAAGTCCCTTGGGGACTATCACTCTAGCCAACATGAATACACTGTACCAAACAATTGTCCACATCTTCTAATACAATATTCCGAACGGAAAGTTCATAGCATCCTATTGGACCAACTGAGCCCAAGCTCTTTGAAGGTTATACATCTAGCCGAACGATTCATATTGTGATCACTATCATACGGCTAGTGCATCTCCACACTTGTTTTTGAACTGACTCAGTCCAGCAAAACACTCAGCCTCCCACTCCACGCTTATACAGTCCACTCAGACTCATCACACGGCCCAGCCTCATACAGTCTGCTCGGACTCATCATATGGTTTTATCACTTACTTTAGCTATTTCCATATGTTAATTTCTATCTCATATTACACTATTTACTAACTTGAGCGTCGGAGTGCAATCGACCGACACCACCCCAGTGTCAAGATACTTCCGCTTGGTTTCTTTTTGGTTTCAAATCAAAGGTGGCCCTTAAATTTGATTGTAGACTAAATTGCCTCTACAATAGTCCTACTGAAAGTTAGATTGAGGATGTGGTGAGCTCTATTCCTAAGAGGGTGACTGCGGATATGAATGAGATGCTAATGGCTCATTTTTCAGTAAAGGAAGTTTGAATGGCCCTCTTTAGTATGGATCCTATGAAAGCTCTAGGATTGGATGGTATGCCCGCCTTGTTCTTTCAAAAGTTCTGGCACGTGGTGAATGAGGATTTGGTAGTAGGCTGCCTTTGAGCTCTTAATCGGCAGTGTGAGGTTAAGAAGTTGAACAAGATGCTTATCTCTTTGATTCCAAAAACTAATAAATCGGTAAGAATGATAGATTTACGCCCTATCAGCTTGTGTTATGCAATTTATAAAATAATCTCTAAATGTCTTGCAAATAGAATGAAAGGGTTGATGGATGTTCTAATATCTGAGTCTCAAAGTGCCTTTGTGGGAGGTCAGTTAATTCATGACAATGTTATTATGGGCTTTGAAGGCATTGATACAATGAAGAAAGGCAGGTTTGAGAATGGTAAGAAAATGGACTTGAAGTTGGATACGTCTAAAGCTTATGACAGGGTTGAATGGAGTTTTCTACGGGCTGTTTTTCGAAATATTGGATTTTGCGAAGGCTGGGTGGTGAAAATAATGAATTGTATTGAATCGGTTTCCTTTTCTTTTCTCCTTAATGGGGAAATTAAAGCGAATATTGTTTTGACTAGGGGGCTTAGACAAGGGGACCCCTTATCCCCTTTTTTGTTTCTTTTCCGCTCGGAAGAATTATCCTGTCTACTTGAATAAATGGAGAGAGGGGGTAAAATACATGGACTACGGTTTGGTCGTTTAGGCCCTAGTGTTTATAATTTACTGTTTGCAGATGATAATTTCCTCTTCTTAAATGACAACATGTCTAAATGTAATACTCTGAAAGTTGTGTTGGAGATGTACGAAAAAGCTTATGGGCAGATGATAAACCTGGTAAAGTCTGAGATTTGT
>WUAT03376168.1:0-10332 GCA_010015005.3 Ulmus americana
CGGTTTCATCTCAACGATCTTCTTCACATCTATCACGGCTTCAGAGTACTTACAGAGTGAAGCGTAGGTAGCAGATCGATTGGAGTAGAGAACGAGGTTCATCTGAGCAAGAGCGATTGTGTCGGAGAAGTGGACGATGGCGCCATGAAATCGCCGAAGGAAAACACAGTGTTACAGTGCACCAAATTGACTGTGGCAAACTTGGTGGTCACTCGGTGTGGTGCAGGATGGCAAGGATGGTTTTTCTCACTCATCTTCCCTCGCGCCGCTTAGACTCTCTCTCATGTGGTATCTATTTCTTTGGTTTTGGATAGATTAAGAAACGACTATATTAGGTTTATATATATATATATATATATATAATTAATTAATTAATTTTTTTTTTAATGAGCTTAAGTCCACTGAAAAAAAAATTTCAAGTCTGCCAAACAAAAATTTCAAGTCCCCACCTAGCTAGCCCATCCTACCAATTTTAAGTATTTTTTTTTATCACATTTGTTCAAAAATGCGAAAATAATATGTGATCTGATTGCTATATTCTAGTAGTGATACTCAAAGATATCATGAGTCACTTGATCGGGAAGGAAGGCAAAGAAAAAATTCATAATGTTTGCAATCTCCATTGCAATCAGAAAAATGGTAGGCCTTGTTGCCCTAGAGAGCTTGGAAAAGGAAGTGGAATCTATATCAGCATATCCTCTACAAAATACTCTCATCCCTGGATGGGAAATTGGGAGATTGACTTTGTGAAGAGCAACATTATGGAGTTCAAGGAAAGCATCAGAACTCAAATAAGTACAGGACATATGAGGCTCAATGGGAACATGGTTTTATGTTGAAATTAAATTGACCTTGTAGATGCTTCTTCTTTTTTTTTTTTGGTTTCTCTCACTCATTTTTTCTTGGTTTCTTGAATCCTTGTTGATTCATGTATCTTGGTCTTGAGAGAACTAGTTTTCCTTGATGGTTCATCTTCTTAGACTTTGGGAGTCTCTTGGAAAATATCATCTACATTTACTTGCTTTTATCTATAGTTGGTTATTGTGTGTATGTTTTTATGGTTCATGTATCTAAGAGCCTCTATGTTCAATAAATAGAGTTCTTGCTGGTTTTATTCATTATATCAGAAATATAATCAAGATTTTTTCTTTTATCAGAGAGTTTTTCCACCATAAACATTTGTTCTTCAATATAAGAAATTTTCATCTATTCATTGTTTGGTTTGTTTTTCTTCATGAGTGGTTGTTGATCTTAGGCTAGTATAGTTACTACTACCTTGTTTATTTTGTTTTTCACATGGTATTAGAGCCATAAAGGTGGTAATTTGTTTCAAGATCCTTTGGTGAAGAAAATCAACCAAAGGCTACGAGAATGGACTCGGATAATCATTATGCTTGTTTTGGTGTGGAGTTACTAAAATCATTGAATTAGAAGATATGGTGGACTTGTATGGAGTCTTATCTTTTTGGTGAAGACTTATGGGATGTTTTCGGTGGAGGAAAAAAAATGCTTTTAAGGATATAACAGATGATGCTGATGTCAAGAAGTGGGTGACGGAAAATGCGAAAACTGAGTTTGTCTTGAAAAGATCTATTTCTCATGATTTGTTTGAGCACATTAGAGGTGCAAATATTCAAGTCTGATTTGGGAGACCCTTGGTTCCTTGTTCAACAAGAAGAATGTGGCTAGATTGTAAATGTTGGAGAATGAGTTGGCAAATTCAACTCAAGGAGATCTTTCCATTTCTAAATTCTTTCTTAAAGTAAAGACCTTAAGTTTAGAGATTTCACTTATAGATCTAGAGGAGCCTATTTCTGATGCACGATTGAGATAACACGTCATTCGTGGTCTAAAGAAGGGTATGTTCCTTTTGTCACATCAGTTTAAGGTTGGGAACACCATCCTTCCTTGGAAGATTTTGAGAATCATTTTTCTTCTCACGAATCTCTGGCTTCTGAGATGGTTGGTATCTCCAAGAAGGAAGGTGAGGGGACTATCTTATTTATCGGGAATAATAATTTCTTCAAAGAGAAGAAAAAGGGCGATGGTGATAGAGAATACAACTGTTGATGCCATGGCTTCTTTAAATTTGAGAAGGATTAGATCATTGATTCTGGTTGTGGTCATCACTTAACTAGAATTGAGTCTAATTTCTCAAGCTTCAGGAAGTACATAAGGAATCATGCATTGTTAGAGCGGATAATTCCTTTCATCTCATGGAAAAGGATGGCTCAATTGATGTCAACAATGGAAGTGATGGTTGTTGATGCGTTTTCGTACTCTACCCAAAAAGTGCCTAAAAGGTGGGTGGTGAATGTGGCAAAATCCTGCTAGAGAGAAAACTTGTGAGCAGTCAGAGGCTATCCCTTTGATAACCTTCCGATATCTAAGTCAATGCTTGGGATAAAATATGTGTAAATCTCTCTGAGTGAGTATAAAACTACATAACTTTGTGAATTAAATGGCTTGGTTTATATAGAGTTTTGAGGGATTGGGATAGTCAATGAGCATTAAATGCATTTAATGCTGACCTACTTCCAAGAAAGCCTTGAAGAAGGTCTTGGGAAGGTCAATGCATGAAAGAAATACCTTGACTATTGATTGAGAAAATAATAGGTGCAAGGTTGGCATGATAAATGCCTTTAAATATCCTTAAATGTGTTCGGTGCATTTAAGGAGATGTTTGACCGCATTTAATCTCAATCAATGTTTGGAAGGAGTAAGGAAGTTACACTTTGGGCAGTGATCTCCTTGATTCGGGGGGGCTTTAATGGAAGAGCTTGTTTTCGAGAAAGAAGAGGGCCTGTGGGAGGAAAATTGCCGAGTTTGGCTATTTTGCAAGATTTCCGTTCAATTGGACCTAAGTGAATCCTGCTCAATGATATCACTATTAGTAGTGTGTATCATGTTCTTGGTATAAAGAAGTATCTATTTTCAGTGGTTAATGTTGTAGATACTAGAAACTACTTGTTATTCAAGCCAAAGGGAGTTAAGTTTCTTTGAAACCTCAAGAACGTGGAGGCTGATGTTATGCATTCAGGTAAATGAGTTAAAGACTTGTTTGTTCTATTTGCCCCTAATTCATATGTTAACAAGATGAGCAGTAATGATAATGCCTCGATGTGGCATCCTCGACTTGGACATCTTGACATGAATAAGCTCAAGGTGATGGTGTAAAAAAGCTTGGTCAAGGATTTACCGAATTTGAAGTTTTCCGATGATGGGGGAGTATGTGAGGGCTGTCAATATGGTAAGGTGCATCGTCTTCTATTTGATACGTCTTTCTTGAGAAGTAAAGCTGCACTAGGGTGTTTCCATAGTGACTTGTATCGGAAAATCAGATTTTCTTCTTATTCTAGTTTTCATTATATATTGGTGCTCATTGATGATTTTTCAAGATTTACTTAGGTTTATTTTGTGAAGAACAAGTCAGGCATTCTAGCCAAGTTTTAGGAGTTTAAAGAAACAATGGAGAACGTGTTTGAGAAAGAGATTCGTGTGCTCAGAATCGATAATGGTGGTGAGTATGTCTTTGATGATTTCATTGTTTTTTGTCGGTCTCATGAAATGAGAAGGGAGTTATCTTATGCTAATATGCCACCACAAAATGGTGTGGCTAAAAGGAAAATTTGGCATTTAGCCAAGACTTGCAAGAGTTGGCTGCATGCTAAGAAGTTACCTAAAGCTTTATGGGTAGAAGGTATGAGATGTGCGGTTTATGTGATTAATCGAATGCCTCTTATTCCAATCAATTTCAATACTCCTTATGAGCTGCTATATGGAGATAAGCCTACTGTTAAACACTTGACAATCTTTGGCTCTATTTGCTATCTTCATGTGCCAGACTCGAGGTAGACGAAGCTCGATGCAAAGGCCAAGAAGTGTATCTTTGTTGAATATGTTGAAACAAAGAAGGGATGGAGGTGTATGAATCTAGAAACTAATTCCTTTATTGTTTATAGAAATTTTGTGTTTAATGAAGTATCATGTTTCTATAATTCAGAACCAACAGCTGTCAGTAACTCTATTGAGCACTACTTTTTGGAGTCAGGGGAGGTAAACATGTTATTCACCTTAAATTCTCGAAGCTCTTCGTCTAATGGCAGTGACCCCATTAATGATGATGTTGCGACGTCAAATTCTAGTTTTGAAGAAGAAGAACAAGATGTGGGAGAAAATACTCATGAAATTCTGATTATTCTCAGTCTCAGCGCTGGAAATAAATGATCTAAAGCCAGCAAGATATAGAGATGAAATTTTTTTTGTAATTTCTTCTTTTTTTTTTTACTAGTCCATTTGATGATAATGAGCCTTCTTATTTTGATGATGTAAAAGAAAGTAAGGATTGGAACAAGGCCATGGATGAAGAGATGAATGCTCCTAAGAAAGAATGAGCTCTTGTGCCTAAACTAGCTGGAGTAAAACTTGTGGCTTGTAAATGGGTGTATCAGGTGAAGCGGAAGCCAGATCGGAAAGTGGACAGGTTCAAGTCAAGGCTTGTAGCTCATGGTTTTTCTCAAAATTATGGAAAAGACTACAAGGAGACTTTCAGTCCAATTGCCAAGATGATCTATGTTCAAGTTTTTGTCTCGTTAGCTGCCAGCAAGGGCTGGAAATTATTGCAGTTAGATGTGAAGAATACCTTCTTGTATGGGGAACTTGACAAAGACATCTATATAGAGTAGCTGTAACAACCTGACTTTTACCAAGACTTAATTAAACAAACTCAATGAAAAACTAGGGAATTTTTTTTTTTTTTTAAATTTAAAACTACTTAGTAAGCTTTTGTAAAAGAAAACTCATAATTTATTTCTAAACACAATTTTGAGTTTGAAAGTGTTTTGTCCGAGGAAACCTTAGCCAGATTCCTCGATTGCTGGTATAGCTTGTTTGTCAGTTATATTTTCTTCAAAACTTTTGTAAAACTTATAACAATCATAAATAAATTCACTAGCTATGTGCTAGATTAAATATTACAACTCAAAACTTAAGTTCGTATAAAGGCATTACTTAAAACATCTGATTATGCGAAAACATTTTGTGCATAGCAAGGTTCCATACCGACCCTCCATAACACTCTCTCCCAACAAGTCCGATAATCCACAGGTGATCAAGTCAGGTGAGTCACCATAGATACCTCCACCATGCATGAATGTAAATTGTGAGCCAAGGCTCAGCAAATACAAACATTATCTCACAAATCTGTGCAGTCTACTTAGCGTGTTATATAAAAAACAACATGTAAACTCATAACAATCAAGTAGACGAAATAAGTACAGTTGTATATTGTTCAATATTGGGTATAAATTCACATCAATCATACAAGCGTAATATAGTCACAGATACTTAATAATGAATGATGTAGACTATATATTTATGAAACGAATTTACTTTTAGAAAACATCACAATTCGTAAAATATTTGATCTTGTAAAACTTATACTTGAAAACATTTGGGCCCCTGTGTCAATACTATTCACGCCACCCAACAAATGTTGGGAGGATCATTCCCAACAAAGCCCTAGGTAAAACCATTTCAGCTGTCACCTGAATGCCCGTAGGGTAACCTCACAAAATTGATGGAGGGAGTCATCACGTAAAAGAACTTCATAGACTGCAAGAATTCCCTCATAGATTGAGGTTGGTATGACAAAAAAATCTTAAAATCTTTGGTGTATATAAACTTTCCTGCCTTTAGTATAAAAATGCTTAAATATGATTTCATGAGGAGCAAAACATTAATCAAGGTGTTTAGGAAAGTTCTTTTAAATAAGGTGATGTATCTTGTATGCATAGCAATTCACTTGGCATGATAGCAGAAAATGATGCCACATAAGGACACTTTTATCATTTATGCACCCATGGATTTCATCATTCAAACATCTAAATTCTTAATAGCATTATGAGCACTTATAAATCAGAGAGATTTATCACTTTACAACAGTCATGATTCATGCTTCATAATTATACTTTACTGTTCTAATATGATGTTCAAACAGATTACCAATACAATGAAATATTTGTACACATAGTAATCACATAACAGATTCGTCGAATCAAAGTTCATATTTTAGACCTTTTTATTCTTATTAAGCCAATTGAGCGATAACTATGTAATTTCAATTTCATTATATTCTCAGTGATTCAAAAATTAATTCAAGAAAACATGTCGAAAATAGTCTAGATATTTCACATTTAACACATTAGGTACACTGCACATATATTTTCGAAAATCAGTTTTGTTCCCTGTTGTAGGTGAGGTTTGTACTTACATGTTTGTTATGCTCCATTAATCCAAAACCTCAATCCCACAGAATGTAACCTAAATATGTAGAGTGTACACTATTAAAATCTCTTTTCTGATTCTCAAATAAGGAGTGATTTACACATATAAAAAGTTGGTGATTAGATATCACCATCAATCTTGTTATCTAAACTATAGAAGAGTAGTTTAAGAATCAATTCACCATGAGGGCTTAAACTAGTAAAGTCTCATTCTCAATATTGTATGGGGTTATAAATTTGAACTTGGACTCCATTTAATCATGTTACAAATCTAATCTTATGGACACTAATCCCTTTGGTTGGTTATCATAACCTGCTCAACAAGAACCTCTTGCTTACATTTCAAAAGCTCATTTGAAAAATCCAATTTATTCAAAATAAGTTTTAAAAGCTTCTTGGGTTGCAAAAGAACATTGTCTCCAATTTTAGTTTTGAAATTTCATTCACAAAACTTGTTTTAAAATTTCTTTTCACTTAAAACACTATAATTTCCTTTCAGCAAAACTACTTGTCTTAAAATTGGCATAAGTCGGTTAAAATTTCATTAACTAATCTAACTTAATCAAAAACAGAGGCAGAAAACTCTTCCTTCTTAACTTTGTCGGTTTGGGCTAGTTTTCAAAACATAAGATTTTCTTTTCCAATTTAACTTCTAAAATTCTCAAAAAAAATTATTTATTTCGTTCTAAAATTTAATTCAACTTATTTTCTTTTGCATGCTTACAAAACCCAGCAATTTACACTTTTAAATATGTTCAAAACCTTGATTTTCTTAAGATGGTGCATTTTGGTTCCCTGTTGAGCAGTTAGTCTTTAGAACCCTATATCATGAATTCTATCAAGAGGTATATTCTGATATTTTTATAGGAACAACTAGACTGGAAGATATTTCCAACTAGCTAAGAAACATAAGAATCAGAGTTCATATGACCTATCAATTATTGAACACAATTTTGGTTTCTGAAACTGTCCAGAGTATAAATATAAACTTAAAAATCCTTTTACTAACTCTCAAATTTTACAAGAATGGAAATAAATCATAATCTGAACATATATCAATATTAATCAACATGTTTCTAACAATTTAAGGTATAGATTTATACCTATAAACTTGGAATGGCTTGAAGTGGATTGCTCCTCAAATTCAGTTGGCTTGGGTTTAAGATCTCCTCCTTGCATGTTCATATAAGATTCATCAGTTTGAATCTATTCTTTAAAATTTATTAGAATTCATCAATGATTCCCTTACCTTGATTTATTTCCAAATTTAATTCCAAAACTTGATAGAAATTGAGCTTCAAAAGTAAGAACAAGAGAAGGATCCCATTGATGTTCTTGGTCGGAAAGCAAAGAAAGAAATGGAGAGGGTTGTGCATCTGTTAGCAACAACCATTTCCTTTTCATCTTATTTCATATCAAGAGATTAAATTCTTTATTAAAGTAAAGCTTAATTCTCATTGGCTTAGAAAGATATAATGGAGTTATAAGTTAAGCTAAGCTTAACACTTCTCAAGTATTTAAGTCGGCGATGGCTCCAAAATGTGACATTTGGATTTCCACTCAAACCGGCTTGATGGGCTTGCTATTAAATACTTTATATCGTATTTGACACTATGTTATAATAATTTATACAGGGACATAAAATGGTATTTTTTTCAAACTAAGTAAAATTTTTATTGAAAGAGAAAAATAAAAACTGTTTTAAAAAGGGAATTTAAATGGACTAAGTTTTTAATTAATATCAAGTCGCTAACGTTTATTTAAAAATAAAAAAAATCCGTATTTTTCAAGTATGTTCAAGTAAGTGATGGTCGCCCTTTTAAAGATGTCCTTGTATTTATAACGTTAAGAAGGGTGGTTCGTCACAGACCAGATCCAGTCAGTAATGAACATTCCATCTCCCACCTGCATACAAGATGTCTAACGCTTAGCCGGTTATGTGGCTGCACTCTCTCGTTTTATCTCCCACTCCTTCAAGAAATGTCATCTTTTCTGCAGCATACTATGCAAGTCCAAAGACTTCGAGTGGACACCAGCCTGCGAGCAAGCTCTCCAAGATCTCAAGAAGTATCTGACTTCTCCTCCACTCCTTTCCAAACCAAAGGATGGAGAGTAATTGTTTATCTACCTAGCAGTCCCCGAAGTAGCAGTAAGCGCAATGCTCGTCTGAGAGGTAGATGGCAAAGAATTCACAGTCTACTATGTGAGTAAGTCATTGCTCGATGCGGAGACTCACTACACTCAACTGGAGAAGCTCACACTCACTCTCATCATTGCAGCCCACAAAGTGTGGCCATATTTCCAATGCCACCTAGTTACTATGCTCACAACCTACCCATTGAAGAGCATACAACACAAGCTATAACTCTCTAGAAGACTCACAAAATGGACTGTAGAATTGAGCGAATTTGATATCACTTTCCAACCACGCACTGCTCTCAATTTGTAAGTGTTGGCTGACTTTATCGTGGATTTTGCTCCAAATGTTACTCCACGGGCTGACAAGGAGTTACTCAACCTCACGGAGCATTCTAATTCCAAATGGACACTTTCAGTTGATAGTTCGAGGAACGTCAACGGATCTGGCATTGGTCTAGTCCTGACTTCACTCAAGGGAGACCTGATCCAACAAGACATACGCTGTGGCTTTCATACTACCAATAATGAAGCGGAATATGAAGCCCTCATTGCTAGACTCAACCTTGCCAAAGACATGGGAATCAAAAAGATCAACATCTGTTCTGATTCTCAGCTGGTGGTCAACCAACTCCTTGGAACCTATCAAGCCTGAGATTTAAAGATGGGATCCTACCTAGACCATGTGACAACTTTGCAATCCGCCTTAGAGGAGTTTAATATTGTTCAAATACCTAGACTCGAGAACAGCCATGTGGATGCCTTAGCCAATTTGGGCTCATCCATTCCCATGACCGAGTCTCAATCTATTAATTCCACTCCTTTATCTCCAATGGTCCGCTATATGGAAAGATTCACCAGCAAAAATTACTACTATAGACACATTTGACACACGGATGAAACTAATCATATGCTACTTGATCAACAATGAACTTCCAGAGGACAAAAACAAAGCACGTTGCCTCTGAGCTAAGGTTGCAAGGTTCACCACCCATGATGGCCAACTTCTAAAGAGGTCTTTCTCGGGACCCTACCTGTTATGTGTTACTCTGATCAAAGTAAGCCACGTTCTATCTGAACTCCACCAAGGAGAATGAAAAAACCATGCCGGGGGCTGCAGCCTTGCTAACCATGCACTCACTGCAAGCTATTACTAGCCTGCCATGTGTTCAGACTCTATTAGCCATGTCAAACATTGTGATAGCTACCAACGTGCTTCTCTGAGGTATCTCACCTCCCTCCTGAGCAACTTAAGCCTATCCTATCTCCATGGTCGTTCATGAAGTGAGGAATGGACATTGTGGGGAAGCTTCCAATAGCCCCTGGCCAATGCATCTACGTGCTCACGGTCATAGACTACTTCACCAAATGGGTAGAGGCTGAGGCATACCATTAGGTCTGTGACCGTGAAGTGAAGAATTTCATCTAGACTAATGTTATCTGCCGCTTCAGAGTACCCAAAGAGATTGTGACTGGCAATGGGTCCCAATTCATCTCATTCGAATTCTAAGATTTCTGCAAAGAATGGGGAATCAAACTCTCTTTCTCTACCCCACGCTACCCAAAGGTTTATGGACAAGCGGAGTCGACTAGAAGCGGCTCAAGAAAGCAAAGGGTCTTTGGGTAGATGAGCTACCAGGTATGCTCTGGGCCTACCGAACCACTACCTGCACTTTAGTAGGGGAGACTCCATTCTCACTTGCATACGGCACTGAGGTAGTCATACCAGTCGAGTGCGACATTACATCTACGACATATATAAGGTTTGATGAAGACACTAATCAGGAGCTACTCAATCATAATCTTGACACAATCAATGAATGATGCGTAAATTTGCAAGTGCACGAATCGTTCAAGTAATAAAGTGTACAAAAGTACGGATATCGAACCCACAAGGAATGGCGTTACTAAG
>WUAT03376388.1:0-10332 GCA_010015005.3 Ulmus americana
GTCTGCACCACAATCTTATCAAAATAAAGCGTCCAAACTTTATTTACCGATTGTGAATATTATTTATACTTAGTCTAATAACCAAATCTTTTGTATGTGATCCTTACATACCCAATAATAGACATTATACAAGAATTGGACCATTATGATATTTTGCCAACAATATGTATCTAAAGAAAGTGTACCATGCTATTAGACATATACTTAAATAAATGCGAGCTTCTTGATTTTATTAAATAATAATTGTCTTTACAAATTAGAATAAAATGTTGTTTTACATAACACCTATCCTAACACCAATGTGTAATTTTCCATTTCTTCTATTTCATATAGGCAGAATTATTTTGGACATGTGTACTTTGAATGGGTAGGAAATGTGGAGAAAAATGCATCCTCGGTGGAAGGAAGTTCAGCCCTTAAGTTGAGATATCATTGAATAAAATGAACACTTTTTTTTTGTGTCAATATGCTTCTAGTTAAAGGGTTAAACATCATAATATTTACATGAAGAAAAAAAAAATACAATCTTATGCAATTCACAGATAAATAAAAGCTACTTCATTTCATAGATAAGTTATAATAACATAGTTCTTAACTAACCAAAATGGACGTAATTCTATAAACCAAATGAACATTATTCCATAAACTAAAATGTGATAAAAGTAACATAAGTAGGCATATTTTAATATTTCTATAACCAAAGCAAATAGACATAGTTCCATAACAAATGGACATATGTCATTTCCACCCTATTGCAAACATAACCTAAGCAACCCAAAATATTAAAAATGTCCAGAATTTAGAATTCAAAAAAACACCAAGACAGGCTCTAAAATATTGTCCAAAATTCCACTGCACTTAATTTCATTTTTTTTTCTCCCTTCATCGGTATTTTCATTGTCAGCTTATTTTGTAGTTCTTTTGCATATGTCTTTTTAGTATATATAGCCTTATGAGATCGAATATAGTGGGTTGAAATTGAGACATCACCTCATGTGTGACAACCTGTTAAGCAATGTTTAAATCAAATTAGTTGACTAACCAACTAACCAAGTTAGTTTAGGCAATTTTATTTAACATGACACATGTATATCAACAAAACAGAAATAAAACTTCAAACATAAATAAAACGATTTTCAAAACAAGTACAACAAAACAACTAAGTAAGTAGCATTGTTACACCAATTGCACAGCTGGTAAAATATAGCCTTTTGGACTAGTAGCCCGCAACATCTGGTTTCCAGCTTATATACTCAGGCAATTTACAAGACATGAAATAACATGACATGATCATACGTATGCAAACTAATCAAAAGAGTTTACTTTATCAATTGATTGAGATGTAAGATATGTTTGTTTGCTAAAGTACGTTAATATGACACAAGTAAAAATGTCAAACCTCAAGAGTTCCCTCTAATAGCAGGTTCTTCAAGCCCTTCTTTCATAATCTAGAATGCTAAACATATTAGAAAAATGGACATAATTAAGAGAGCTGAGTATATCAACAAAACAAAATACCTTGTAGTTATCATCTTTCTCCATGCCTATGATAAGGTTTTGTAAGTCATCAAGAGAGAAAAAGATCTCATCAAGCAAGACATGATAGTGTGCTGGTCTAGAAGTACCCTTTTATTGAAAACAAAAAAAGAAGAAGAAGGAAGACATAAGCATTAATAAGGGATCCAAGTAGTCAGATAGAATGTAAGGGCTACATTTTATGATCATTAATTAGATCCACTTCTAAGGAAACCTATAACAAAAATATCTGAATGGGACATAATCTTACAAACATCGAAGAAGGAGAATACATGTAGAAATCGTAATTCCTTGAATGCATGATTTTTGTGTCAACAACTGTCCCTGAGAGAGAGACAAGCAAGTCAAGTGTTGGATGCCTTGCCTTAAGTTGTAGAAAATAGTTGTTGCTATTCCTCCAACAATTATACCTAAAAAAAGGCCAAAGAGTTGTTCATAGTGTATTAATAATTCAACTGGAACTTTTTCTATGCAAGTGAATTCCACATAAAATAAGCTTAAATGAAACATAAGATAGAGCTAAACCTATTACAAGTGAACTCCACACTAGATTTCTGTAGATACCTTTCCATCTTGGTGGAATTGGTTCATACCCTTTGTCATTAAAGCTATGTAATTTTGGCCAAAAACCTTGCACAAAACAAAATAGTAAGATTCAAAGTTAGATGTTATCCTTAAACAATAATCTAATTAATAGCAAAATGGATTCTCAAAATTTAATCTAAGAAAAGGCTATTTCTCAAAACATATGAACATAACTAATTCCCATATATTCAGAATACCAAACAAATCGGAACTTAATGTAGGACATAATTAGAAGAGAAAAACTTAGATATCAAGAACAACTTAGATAATAAATCAGAAAATAACAAACCAGACTACATAAGCCATATTTCATAGAAACTTAGATCATATACTCCATAATCAAAGTAAATCAAATTAAATCAAATTCCAATAACCAATAATCATTCTAACATCAAGAGAACAACTTAGATAACAAATCATATTTAATTGAAAATCAACTCAACAACTTAGATAACAGCTCAAATAGAGAATTTTTTGAACAAAATAACTCGTTCGATCCAAGAATGATTAAGTTATGGAACTCCACTTAATTGTTTCTCTTCTCCAAAGTAGCAGCTAGATCAATGATGATTCCTTAACTTGCAAGACCAGTGGTTCCCTTGCAACCAAGAATGGTGTCAGTGTTCATAGCTGAGAAATTAAAAAACGCGATAGCATTAAGAATTTAGAAACAAAACTAGTAAAAGCCCCAAAATAAAAAGTCCCAAAATGAAACCCTTAAAAGAAAATGATCAACCAAAATTCAAAATCCACCAGATAGGAACCCTAACTACATATAAGATAGGGATGCGACTAAGTGAGAAGAAAAAAATCAGCCAAAATGAAAACCCTAATTACATATATGAAGAATCTGTAATGGAAACTTACAAAGATTGATTAAAAACTATAAATTTTTGTTTAACTAGAATCAAAAAGCAAAAATCAACTAAAGATTGAAAGAAAACCCTAGCTTTTGTTTCTCTAGTGAGGTCAGGGAAAAGGTAGAGGTCGCAGAGGAATCGATGGTGTAGTGATCAAAGAAGATGGTGTGGCGATCGGAAAGATGGTGGCTAGTCGATCCTAGATGATGGGTCATTTGGACGGTCGTGTTTTTGGGGATGAGTTATTTTGGGGATCGTGATTCTAGAGAGGAAGAGCTTTGGCATAGATAAAGATGAAAAGTGTTGGAGCTTTGGCACAAAGGAAGATTTCCTTGATTGATTAGGGTGATAGGATTGCGGTTTTAGAGAAGGTTGGAGAGGATCGCTTGGAAAGAGTCTCGAGGGTTTGGCAGATGGATCAATTTGCAGATGAGTACAAAGGTTTTAGGCATGCCAAAAGTCAAGAAATGTTTCCCTAAACATTTTTGTAAAGCACCAAACCAAACATTTCTGTAAAGCACCAAACCACATGTGTCTTTTAACATTTTTATTGCATTTTATTAATTTATTTGTAAATTAACATTAAACATTAGTAATAGCTGGAACATTGTACATCTTTGACAATATTATATTTGAATTTCTAAACTCTTAATTCCTCAATTTCTTCAGATTCTTGCAACTTTATCTTATTTTACTTTCAAAAAGCTACACTAACTTAAGTATCGAAGAACCGTTAGCTGGCTATTTATACCTTGCATATTGGAAGAACTACTAGACAACAAGTGTGAGGCCCAATTTTTATTTACCTAATTAAAAAATGGACTTTGAGGCCCATTTTGTGTTAAGTATCAGATGAAATTTAATTTTTAGAAAATTTAGGGCCATTTCTCTTAATTTGTCTAACCCACAGCTCTCTCTTCTCATCTCTGTTCTTCACCCTTTTCACTCCTAAAACCACCTACAGCCTTCAAATCAGGCCACCCAACTTATATACTTACCATATAGGGTTTATTTTCAGCTTGTAATTGAGTTTTGGAGCTTGGAAATTAAAGTTTTCTTGAGTTCTTAGAGCAATTATGGGATTGATAAAAAACCAAGAGGTAAGTTTCTAGAAATCACTTGTTGGCTTATGACACTCTTTGGGTGTTGATTATTATTGAATATATTGAGATAATATTATGATTTGAGCTTGCTTTTACTACATATTAAAGATAAATTTTGATGATTTCATCTTTTGGAAGATTAGGGAAAATTTGGGGATTTTGTGTTATTAATGAAATTAAGTTATTTTTGAGTTATATAGGAGTTATAGGCTGATAATACATGTTCTAAAAGGTTTAGTTTCATCAATTGTGAGAAATATGTGGAATTTGGAAACCCCATAATTCTAAAACCGGGTTTGTGTTCTTGAAGGAGAAATGTTAGATCAAAATTGACTCTCAGTGGTGATTGAAGTGTTAGAGATTAGCTAGAACTTGTACAAGAGGTAGGGAGATCATTTACTCTTCTTAGTTGTGTATTTTCCAATATTGACAGCTTTGGTTTTCCTGGTTTTAAACTCTATTTTTGCTATGAAACCTTATATGTAGAGTAATAACTTAGTTTTGTAGTATTTTGAAATATATATAAGCATATGGTTTGGATAGTGCTTGTTTTTAATATTTCTAATAATGCATAGTTAGGAAATGTGGAAACATTTTGATTATGTTGGTTTAAATATTTTATTAGGCATTGTGTATTTTTGAGATATCAATTGATTGGTTAAGCTAGCCGATGGTTGTAGCCTTGCATGCTGATAGTTGAATATCTGATTTTAGAGCTCAATACATGCTTTTATTGATCGATGTTCTCTTGTTTTATTGTGGCCATATTGTTGTTGGATTTTTGCATTTATACTTATGTATAAGATATATTTATCTATTGGACCATATTTGTATTTTTCTTATGCATGAATCGCTTAGAATATGGTTTTGAGAACATTTTTATAATTAGAATATACTAACAATGCAGGAATGGTTTTGTAAAAACCAATTGGGAAAAGTAAGGTTTTTCTACTGGGTATTTTTTGCTCACCCTTTCTTTTTCCCAACAGGTAATCAAGAAAATATAGATCCGAAAGCTCAAGGCTAGGGATAGTAGTAGCTGGGTGTTTACCATTTAATTAGTAGGTTGCTATTTATGTATATTTGTTTTAATTTGAAATATATTCCTAAATTATTTTGGATATGTATTTATGGTTCTCATCTAGTAGGAATATATGATGATGCAAATCTTAACCAAGTTATCATTTTTAGATTTTGCGTTTTGTTTATCTAAAACTTGATCGACAGATATCACTTTTGAATGTGGGATATTATTATTATTTTTCTTTTATTGTGTTGAACGATTCCGGGGCAAATATTTAAATTTTATTGTTTGTAGAAATGATTTGAATTATGAATTTCCTAAGTTTTCATATTAAAGTCATTAAACTCAGTTTTGAGGTGTGACAAAAAACTCATATATCATACAATATCTTAGAAATCTCAATCAGTTGTATATCCATCAGAAATACATTATGTCATAGGTTTGGTAAGCTAGTGTTTTCCTTCTAGCAGACTAGACAAAATAAGTCATCTCATTCAATAACCAGCCAACTCACGGTACTTTTTTCAAAGCTTTATACTAAGATTTTCTTCAAACATTATTTCGCAAACAAGTATTATTTCCTTTTACACTCCCTTTATTTCTTAGAGGCAATATTTGCCTGAAATGATAAATAAATTAAAAAAGAAAAGGAAGTACCTGAGCAAAGAAGCCTCCTAAAGCTGGGCCTACAATCAATCCTATGCCCCATGCTGTACTCACCTGAAAACAAGTTAATAGCCCTATTAATTTTCATAAAATAGTTCAAGTTTTGTTCGATATGTTGACCAAAATATCTCTTACAGTTGACATTCCTAGAGCCTGGTATTCTTCGCGGAAGAGTTCGCTTGCATATGCCTGGTGATTAAGAAAGTTAAAGAGAAAGGAGTGGTTTTAGCAGCAGTAGAGGAACCAATCAACTAACTAGACTACTTGAAGGTTATAGTCATATAGTTAAAAACCTTAATTGGTCCGAGTAAACCATTCAAACTTCCAAGAAGAAACCTTGTTGTGATGGCCATCCAATAGTTTACACTAAGGCCAAAGAGAGTGTTGAAAATAACCCTGCAGAAGATAATCAAGAACATTGTAACATAATACAATTATATAAGCGGACAAACTAAGGCCTAAAGAGAAAATTTTCCAATAGTGGAAGAAAAGTACTAACACTGTGAGACTTCCTATGATAATGACAGGTTTTCTACCATATCGATCAGCTATCAGCCCCCAGAAAACAGACGTCAAAGCTCTTCCGAGCATATATGCAGAGCCTTCAATATTTTAATAAAGTTTGTAAGAAACATTTCCTCTAAAACAAGATGATCAAGAAAAAGAAATAGTAATAAAAATACAATTTTTTAAAATAATCTCACCTACATAACCAGCATAGTATCCAATATCCTCCTCTCTTTCAGCAATATGCAAATCCCTAATCTGCAAAGAGTAATTAACAAATAAATTTTTACAACATATATGTGAATATGCTCTGGATAATGTAGATACATGTATAGAATTTTAGATGTTTAAGGTAAAAAAAAAAAATTAGAATTACCAGCAACAAGGATAAAACTACATTATTTTCTGAAACAGAGAACTAAGTTCAGGAAAAACTCACCATGAAATAGAGAAATGGAAAGAGAGATGATATTGGCAAAGCTGAAAAGATTATCACAGAGGAAATGAATTAATAAGGAAATTAACGAAATATAGTTTACCAAAAAAAAATTTAACGAAATATAAATAATCTAACCTCAGAAGAACAATTAAGATAAAATAAAATAATAGTACCTTTAATATCGAGATAACTATTATTAGTTATTCAAGTTTCAGAGTAATTATACTACGAAAAAATAAACACTACTCAACATCTAAAAAAATATTCATATATAGTTTGTGCTATTATATAGCTACATTTTTAATTAAAGCGGACTTACCTTTAGGAAAAAACAACTATTATATAGCTACATGTATTGGAAAAAGTTTGCAGTGCTAAAAAACTAATATACTTTGTACTATCAATAACTCAATCTCAAGGTTCTATTCTTTTGGTGATTAAAATACTATTAGTATTGTGATGATTTAAATACTATTACTATTACATGTAGTTCTTTTCGTGATTGTTACTGTAATAATCATGATGCTACAATACTTTTTTTCTTTAAGTTTTTTATGAGTCAAATTAGAAAATTAGAATATTGTTATAATAATATTATTCAAATCACTAAAATAATCTCTCAATCGCGAAAAGAACAAAGCCATTTATGTGTCTTCAAAATAATAATTAATACGTAAATGAAGTAAGAACAACTTGAACCAAGACAAAGTAACAACATAGATTTTCCATGAAAATGGAAAGTAGAGTCACATACTCTTCTTCTATTTAGCAAACTTCTTATAATCAAGCATTTAGAGAATGCGGGAGAGAGAAAAGTGAAAATTGTAAGTAAATAGGGCACATATTTCTTAGTCTAACGAAGGGGCCACTCTTATCAAATAATCAAAACACACAAAAAATAGATAGAGATGGATTTTTAAAAGGAAAATAGAAAATTATTTAGTAGAAAGGAAAGTTGAGAAATCTTCCTCTCAATTCTTTCCCCTTCCATGCAAAGTGTAAAAGCAGATAAACAACATAATAATTTGAAGAAAAAACAAAACAAAACAAATGATTCTTCTCAATCAACGTTTTGATGCTTATTCTTGGCTTTCATACATAATCATGCGACAGGATTCACACGCTATACAACAAAAACTATCGTAATTAACCAGAAACAGCGTACCAGAAGCAACAACCACGATCCACATACTAAAAAGATCTCGATAGGGGAAACCTCGCTGCAACTCTTTTTGCTTATCAAGCTTACAGCCAGGGCAATCTGGATAGTATTCCTTCTTGAGCAGCCCCTCTGAAAACTCTTCTTCCGCCATTACTAAATTATATTATTAACAAGCTATCTACCTCTCTCTTTTCTCTCTGATTCCGAAATTACGAATCCCAAATTGGTCGGAATTTCTGGATTCTGAGAATTGTTTTCGTTTTGAAAACCAAAGAAAGCGAGGGAATATAAGATAGTAGTTTTGGTTTTCGGTACTCGGTAGCAATGATTCTAGTACAGGCTGTACAGCATCATTGCCTACATCACGTCCAATGGGATTTATAACCTTTTAAAACATATGGCGAGAGCTATCAGCCTCCTGGACCAGCAGTATACCCTACTATATTATTATGTTTTCATTAAATTATAATTATTATTAAGGTAAATTTCAGAAATGATCCCTGATTGAGGGAAGGATTTTTTTTTTTTTTTTTTACCAATACACCAAAATAATTCCGGAATAAAAGTGATACAAAATAGTCATTTTGAGAATGATTTTTAAAAATATTAATGAATTTGTTGAGATGTTTATTCTGGTTATATAGTTTGAGGGAAGATTTTATTGGGAGATTAAATTTTCCTCAACATCCTTAAATGTCTCATTTAAAATAAAAAAAAATTATTGACAAAATGACTATTTCGTATCATTTTAGTACATTGATAAAAAAAAAATCACGTACCATTTAATACTATGCACATTAATCAAACAACATTAATAAAATTTACCCTTATTATTATTTAGAAAATAAGGTAACATAAAATTTATTAATTTTGTTAGGCTGGAGAATTTTAATTCATTACTAGAAAAGAATTTAAGGACGAGAGGTAATATATTGGTGTTTTCCCTACTAAAAGAATATGTATAATTCTAAAAGCTATCACATGTTCGAATAAAAATCGGGATCTCTGTAAAAATATATGTATATTAACTGGAACAAATATAATTACTTGGTAGATCTTAGAAAGAAGACAAAATTAATTATTTACATAAATTGAAAGAAATTATATAATATAGTGAGTCTATATTTATAATAGAGACTAGAGAGAAAGCAAAAGCCAAATGAAACTCGTAAACAATATATATATATAGTTTTCGTAAAAAATCAGAAGCTAAGACCAAGACTGATGTAGAATTTAACGTGATGTTTGGCTTGTGGGCAGTGTTCATTCAGAGAATTAACAGATAAAACGACAAACGTTTTAGTAGGACATGATTAACCTCACATGCTTTTTTCCGTTTATGATAGACTACAGCACAACAGTCCAAACGTTGGGAAATAAGATTGAAACAAAAAAATCAATAGAAAAAAGAGGAAAAATCAGAAACGCAATTCGACTTGTAAGAGGATAATTTTTTGTATTGCTTCTGTTTTGTCAATTAAAAATAAGAGAATAATTAATAAAATTATTTGTAATTTGATGTGTTATATATTTCTTATTTTGTTAAATTTTTGGAGAATACAAAACTAAAGAGTAAAAAGATCAATATATTTTCGTAATTTATTTCATTTATTATACGGTGAGTATATAAGAATTAGCCTTGTCTCAAATCTTTAAAAGTAATTATAATTATTAATTTTTTGGATTAAAAATATTTTTAACTTATAAAAGATCAGTAACGTTTGAGCTTATAGTCTTCTTCAACAAATTTATGGGGAACTTCAAAACCTCTACTTCTCATTTCATAATGCCTTTTGCCTTATTTTAATAGTTGGGTAGCTCCGCACGAGGGGTTGGGTCTAATTCAATGTTAAATAAATTTTTTATTTTCAGATCTGATCTAATATAACAATAGATAAAAATTCAATCCAATTAAATATTTTTAAATCTAAATTTAATTTAATTAACATAAGAAAAAATACAAATATTTATTTAAATTAAGTATTTTAAACATAATTAGTATATAAAATTTATATTACCATAAAGTAAATTACATATAATAAAGTTTTAAATATAAAATTTACACTATAATGAAGACATAATACATTACTCGATAATTAATTGCGAAGTTTGTGAAAAGAAAAACTCATCAATTCATTCTTTTTGTTTATTAATTTCAATAATGATTTTGAAGTATTAAAATATATATATATATATATATTTTCCCTTACAATTACAAATTATTCTTTAAATTGTGTACAAAATATATATATATTTTTATTGATATTTAGATATATTTTACTAGTCAATTATGTATAAATATGTGATATAAATTTATTTATTTTTTTTTATAAATATATAAGGATTGGATTGGATTGGATTTTATTTGATTGAATTTTGGTATATGAAATCTAAGTCCAATCCAATCCAATTTTTTCAAATCCAATCCAATCCAATTAGATTGAATATCT
>WUAT03376499.1:0-10331 GCA_010015005.3 Ulmus americana
AATTTATGTAAAAAATGGTGAAGATATTAAAGTTTAATAATAAAATAATATGAAAAAAAATAATATTTTATGTAAAATGTGATAGGGTATAGGTGTGTAAGATGTAAAAGGTGATAGGATTTAGGTATGTAAGATGATAAAATATAGTAGGATGATGTAAAAGGGAGTGAGGTTCACATAATGAAATATAATAGGATAATAGTTAGAATAGGGAAAAGAACGATTTTTGGAGAATTTTTTAGAATAGAATATGATAAGATTTTTTTGAGTTAGGTCTCGAACATGCCAAATATAAAATATAGTGTGATATTAATACTATAATGTAAAAAGTTGTTAAAATTAGTGTATGAAATGATTGAATATATTAAATTATGTAAAAGGTGGTTGAGATATTAAGGAAAATATGATAGAATAATTGTTAGAATATGAAAAATAACGTGTTTCTGATAAATCACAAAAATTCTATATAAAACAAGTAATTAAAGAAATAAAATCAATTTTAAAAAAATTAAAATAAATTTTGAATAAATTTTGTATTCAAATTCTATAATAAACACCTTCTACTCAATTTTCTTTATTTGAATATGATTCAGATATTATAAAGAACATCTATTTTCTATGTTTTCTTTGTTCAAATACTCAAAATATAAACTCTGTTCAAATACTGAAAATACTATAAAGAACATGTCCATTATAATGATAAATTAGAAGTCTAGTTTCCAAAACTTGAATTACTTTTTAAAATTTTGTCAAACTAGAGTACTAATGTAAGCCTCAAAGATTTTAGAATTCTGAAATTATAATTTTTTACCATTTATTATGAAATAAAATGGCATTTGAAATTATATGGATTACGGTGTTTGAATGACGAAGTAGTAATTTGCCAAAATAAAAAGATTGTGCTTATGCGATAGTTATAACATTACTTGAAATAAAAAAGTAGAAGTAAATAAATATTAAATATTAATATTTGTCAAAGATAAAAACGTCAATGAAAAATAATTATTTTCAAAGATTTAAGATTTTCTTAAATTTAAGATTTATTAGTAATAATTATATTACTAATCAGGAAACAAGTAAATACACGAAATTAAACCAAAGAATCGACTCAAAAGAAATAGAATGAATTTCTAAGGTTGAAAGTTTACCGCAAGTGATGAGAATGTTAACGAAAAATAATTATCTTTATATTTTTAAAATTTATTATTAATAATTAGATAAATAAATAAATTTACGAAATTAAATAAGAATTATTAATAATAAATAAATTATTAATAAGTGAATAAATAAATAAAAAAAATTTGAAATCAAATAAGATAATCATTTTTCTTATGAAACTGCTTCTCATCAACAAATCTTCCAAATTGAGTGTTGATTAAAAAAAAAAAACTATAATTAATATTTTAAATCTTCTTGTGTAATTATACCTTGAACCTTATAGTAAAACTTAACCTCTGATTTTAATTTTTCACACTATTGCCCAAACTTTTAAGTAAATTCTAGAAAGAAATTATAACTTCCATCCCTAGTTGTAGGAAAGAAACCTTAGGGACTATCTTGCAACTTTTAGGGACTTATTTGATATATTCTAAGGACCTAATAGTAATTATGCCCAAGATAAGGATCATTATGCAATAAAATGGTTTTTAAACAAATATATGTATATCAGTAACATCACAAAATGAGAACAATGAACAGTGTGGATTTCTCGGATACCTGGCCAAAGTTGGTCAAAAGCTTTATTTACCAACATCATGATTTCCAACCATGCACAAGGAATGAGAAATTATAATGATTACAAACAGCTCCATATTATTGTTACAAATTCAATACCATAAATGATAGTAAACTAGAATTCAATCAAAAACCATAACTCTCTCCCTCAGCCACCACTTTTGACAGGATGGCAAGAAACATACTCTAGCCAACCTGGTGGGCAATGGCCAAATACCTGCAAGAAAACAGAAACACAAGCATAGTATAACAATTCAAATTTCAGAAGATTTTCTATCAAGCCTCTCAGGCAATTATAAGGTAACAGTTAAAACTTAGCTTTAGTAATTTTCTACATGTTAGTGAACTCAGGTTCATTTTCATCCAACTACAGAAAAATAAAGAATTTTCCAAATTTCAACATATTCAAAACACAAGTCACAATCCTAGCCAATATTATAGCAATAGTTAGAAATCGGTTTTCAGACACATCAAATTATGCTCACCATCAAACAAAATCTAACACAGTTTTCCATAACACAAGCAACGAGATCATAGTATACTCGGAACATTAGTTTTCAAACACAAATCCCCCACACACAGTCACAATCCTTACACGAGAACCAACATCACAAAGCCAAAATCACAATAATACTAAGAATCAGTTTTTAGAAATAGCGATAGTATTCATCATCAAACTACACAAATTTTCCCAGATCAATTTCGATTCTAACAGAAAAACCCAAATCACAGTATAATCAAAAAATTATCACCCTCAATGTACGAATAGGGCTAAGAAGAAAATACCCAACTAATCGGAATTACCCACAGCGGATGCGGGGGATAACCGACCACGGCCGGGAGGCTAACCTTGAGCGGAGATCGGCCTACAACCGAGTCGGTGGCCGGAATCCATCTAGCGTAGCCATCAAACCAAGACCAAGTGGCAAATCGGTCAACTTCCGGGTGGTCAAGTTCAGATCGGCAACTGATCTACAACCAGCGAAGAAGAGCGGCCGGGATCTCCTCTTCCCGGTAGTCGGAGTAGGAAATCAGAGCGGTGAAGCAACGGAGCGATCCACTCGCGAGGCTTTGAACCACCGCACACAAGGAGGACCACCGAACAAAGGCAATTTAAACACAAAATGAGGAACGTGCATGGCAGAGCGAAGGTGGCTAGAAGCAGGCCGAAAATCGGCAAGGAAAAGGGCGGCAAGTCTAGGTTGTGCGCGTAAGAGAAGGAACTTGGGGATTGAACCCCTAATCCCTTCGAAAGGGATTTCTAAACAATAATAAATAAATAAAATGGGAAACGGGCCTGAGGCCCATTGGGCTAATTTTCAGAATAGGCTGGGCTTGTGCCCAAAATAATAATAATAATAATAATAATGATAATAGAAATTATTTTAATAATTATATGTGAATTATTATGTATGTAATAATGCTAATATTAAAAAAGACAATGTGAAACAATACTAATAAGAATGAAATTCTTAAGCCTAGTAAAACATGTTGAAATAAATAAAAACTTTAGTGCTAATGTTTAGTAATTAAGAAAAATAAGATATGAAATTAATAAATAATAAATGTAGAGATTTATTACACAGATTATTATTATTAAAATTAATGAATTACTTACTAAATTAATAATAAGTGATTCATTGAATTAAAGGAAATTGTTATTAAGTTCTTAGTAGAATCAGAAATTAATAAAAATAGGAATACGAAAATAATTATTGAAGAAGCTAGTTATAATTTATAATAATTACTAGTGAAATAATTTCCATAATTAAAAGAAATTAGTAAGAGGTAGCGATGTAATTAACGCTAAGTAAGTAAGCAAGCATGCATGTTGAAATAAATAGAATAATCACTCTGTTTGAGTTTAGTCTAATTAAGAAAGGAAATTCTTAATTAGGGTATGTTTTTATTGTGAGACCAAAGATATAAGGATTCGGATCTTTGGCACTCATTGGAAGCTTTAGAGTTACTAGCATGACCGTTAGCTACAATGATTTGGTCGACGCTACAACAAGTGGGTTGGCTCTCACCTACAAAACCAAGAACTATGATTTTAATGGGGATTCTATATATATATTATATGCATTTTATATGATTGACATGAATTGATTGAATTATATGTTATGTGATTATGTGACGGACTCCATGTGTAGTCCATATATATTGACTGTTATAGGTATGCAATTCTATGATTTTTATGTGGGTTATGAATTCACCAGCTTTGTATATGTTACTGGTGTATGTTTATGTTTCTATGGTATGTATGAATATATGTTATGTGCAGCCTAACCCATTTACGCGCATGTAGATCAAGGTTATTAGATATAACACTACATGCAGATACCTTACTATCTAAGCCCAGGTATCAATATAGCGTTCGCTCCGTCTAAAATACTCAATTGATCGACTAGTAGATCACTTATGTATAGTGTGACAGTATAGTATCGAGAACTCAAAACCCTTATTCCCAATATATACTATTTACGATTATAAATAAATTATGATTATGATTATGTGATTTATGTGGTGAGATCAGTTGACTAATTTCCACTAAACTTTATGCTTACCCCATTATTTATGTCTTGGTTTTGTAGATCAAATCAAACAAGGTTAGTTATGTTTTTGGAAACAAGGCGTCATCATCAGGTGACATATGGAGGATGTCGGGATAAGGTCGAAAATGGGACTAGCATCAGAGCCTATTAAGCTCAATATGTTTTTCATGATTTAATTAAATCAATTAAATATGTTTAAAATTCCTAAGACTAGAAGGGTTAACCTGAAAGAAGAATATACATTTAAGGTGTTACTTCAACTATTTTTAAAAGTTCAAAATTTTACGTATTTTCAGGTATAAAGTTATTAGATGCAAATCCCGAGTTTTATGCTTTTAGTTTTATAAGTGATAGCAATCCTCCTCATGACTAGATTATTTTCCCCGATTTAGTATTTTAAAAACTGGTGTAGCGGGGAGGGTTGTTACAACATTTTCGTGTGGCTACTACAAACGTTTTTTAGAATGATTTTGGTAACTCTAGAAAGTATTTTATCTTATCTTTCCAACGAACTATGATTCGTCAAAATCTGATAACAATAAAGAGATCAAATATTGTTATTTCTAAACATTATTCATCTCAATAATATAATTATGTTATTTTTCACAAATAAATGGCTTCAACTATAATAAAAATACATGACATTTTAAAATATATGTTTATTATCATGTAAGGAACCCAATAATAAATAATTATTTAAACAATTTATTTTACTAAATTTCTAGATAAATAAAAGAGAGTGTGAGGAGACAAATTAACATAAATTTTGGAAGAACTTTTCCAAGCAAGTTAATCCATGTAAGAGTTAATTGAAAATTTTAGACCACAACGTTGAATGTAATATTTTGATTGGTTACACGCTAATTTAGATACTTATCTCAATCCTGATGAAAGCCTTCATGCATTGTATTGTATTTGCTAACACATTCTCCATCTTAACCTATAGCCCGTGTTCTTTTCCATTTTAGTAATTTTATTTTGGTAATTCAATTAAATTTTTTTTTAATCTCTGTTGTTTTTTTTTTTGAACTAAATAATTTTTATTCAAATTTCGATTCAATTCTCTCTGCCACTCATAAAATTCACTTTAATATTTTATGAATAATTTTTTAGTTTAATTGGCTCTAATGCTTTTTTTTTTTTAATTATTTTCAGCAAATTTGTATTTTTCTTCCTCAAGTCCTAAAATTGCCGTCAAACTCTTTAAATTTTAACGAACCTACACTTTATATTTTTTGACACTTTGCTCTCAAAATTTTCATCAAATTACACTTTGTCCTAATTTTTTAGTGAGTTTTTTTTGGATGAATTTTGCATCAAACCACTTCAATTATAATTTTTTATAAAAAAAAAAAAAAAAAAATTAAATATATCGAGAAATCCTTTTAAAATATATATTTTATTGAATTCTGAAATTTTTTTGAGTAAATATGTGAAGATTTGAAAATATTTCAAGATATTTTTATTTATTTATAAATAAAGTATAATTGAAGGATTTGATGCTAAATACACAAAAAATTACCAAAATCACCCTTCATCTCGGGGCAATTCTACACCCTTTATCCACTATCCCGAAATTTTTGTGAGTTTTTTTTTCCTTCTTCTTTTTGTGTATATTTTGCATTAAATCACTTTGATTATATATATATATATTCATAAAAAGAAATTAAATATATTTTAAAATATGCCCAAATCTTGAAAATATTCCTATATTTAATCATAAATTTTTTAGAATTAAATTAAAAATATTTTGAAAAGATTTCTAGATATCATGGCGGGACTTAGGGTAATCATTGGTCGAAATAGTTTTATTTTTACTTGAACTGTTTCATTATGGGAGAACTACATGAATGCTACTAAAATAAGACATGTAAACATTTATACCTTTTTAAAGTCCATTACAAATTAATATGTAACTTTTTTTATTCATTTTACCCTTCAAAGTATAACAAATTACAACTTTGTAATATTCATTGCTTCAATTTGGGAATCAACGACTCATCCAGAGATTTTTCAACTGACAACTACTCTGGCAATTCTTTAACCGACGAAAAAATGTAAATAATTGTTTACATAATCAGGAACAATGTAAATAAATGTAAATATTTTCAGCTTTGATTGAGCAATAAAAATGTATTTTACTCCAAAAAAATGTAAAAGATGTAATGACTTTTAAAAATGTGTGCAAATGTAATGGGTTAGGAAAAATGGGATATATGATGTAATTTCTTAAGGTTTAATATATTTATATTCGTATTTTAATGTTAAATTTTTGTTAATATTCTGATATGATGATTATTTTTTTAATTTACGTATTTTTTCATTCTAATTATTTTGAAATTTAATACAAAAACAAAAATAAAATAGATTAGTTTCTGAAATAAAATTAAAATAAACAAAGAAGCAAAAAACCAACAAATTGTGAAAAAATTATAAATTTAAAATTTTTAAGCACCAATAAATATTTTAGTAATTTAAAAATATATAAGAATAATTGAAATATAAAAGAATTTAAAAAATAAATAACAATTTTATTTAAGTACTCAAACAAATTTTTCATTACATATCATGAAATAAATAATAATTCACTATGTTTAAAGCACCAAAATAAAAAAAATTGTTCAAATTATAAATAAAAAAATATTTTTAAATCACCAAAATGTAGCAAAATTTTCATTTCATATGTGCGAAATAAAAAACTAAAATCTATTAAAAAAAAAAAAAAAAGGGTAAAGTAAAAACTATTGACCAAAACTAATAAGAGCCGGAGCGTGTTGTGCACATACATTTTTCTGCGCTTTTCACAAGGCAAGTGATTGGTAACAGTGTCCGACGCGAAACGTGGCGAGTAATTGACCACCCCCCTATGGGTAACATTTTCTTGCTGACCAAACCAAACCAAAGAATTCCAAACTACCACCGTCAAAAATGAAAAATTAAAAGGTTCGAGTGATTGTTTAGTTTCTAGTTTAGAATACTTGGGTGGTATTTTAATTACTTTGTTTTCATGTTAAACTATCTTATTTGAAATATTCTTATTAGAGTAGCGTATTTGTTTCCTATTCATAATATTTTATTTAAAATACCTTATTTATAATACTTGTAATTGTTCAAAATAATAAAAAAAAAAAATTTTAATGATTTTTTTTCTTTTCAAAATAATAATAATGGCAATAATATAGATAATAATGTGGAAATGATACAGAAAATGGTAATAGTATTAGTAAATTAGTAATGATAATGATAATCGTAATTGTAATTTTAATGGTATTAGTAATAATAACTGTAATGATAATAATAACAGTAACAATATTAATAATACCGATAATAATAACAGTAAAACTAAATTAGTAATCTTAATCTACATTATGTTGAGACTATAGTCGATTAGTTAAAAAAAAATTATATTGACAACGATAATGATAATGCTAAACAATGGTAATAATAATGATAATAATAATAGTAATAATAGTTATAATGGTAAATTGATGATAATAATAATAATAATTATAATTGTAATTATATTGGTAAGAGAATAATAAATTAGTAATGATAATTGTAACAGTAATGCAATGTTAACGATATTATAAATGGTGATAATGGTAATAATAGTAGTAAATTAGTAATATTAATTTTAAATTATGTTGTGCCTATACTCAATAAACTAAAAAAAATTATATCAACCAATGATAAACTCTTACTATTAATTTTGTGTAAAGAAATAATTCATCAATAATTAATTTAAAGGATAAAAAATATATATATAGTTAAATAATATCCAATTACAATCTAATTAAATAATAAAAAATTAAAAAAATCAAATATTCTGTTCAGAATACTGTCCAAACACATATATGTATAGAATACTCTTTTCAGAATACTATTCCAAACACATATTCTATTTAAAAAATCCTGATTGTTCAAAACACAAATTCTATTTAGAATATCCAATTTAGAATATCTTGTTTAGAATACTGTAGAATCGCAAACATCCCCATAATATTTCCTAATTTTGTAATTTAAATCATGTGAGTTAGTAAAAATTTTATTAAAACTTAAATTTGTGTTTAAAAATATATCTGAAATTAGAATTCGATTTTTTTTAATTTTTTTTTTTAAAAAGTTATGTTTGCTTTTGGATAAATTAGATTGAATTGAGTTACAAAAGATAGTATAATAAATTAAAATGTGGGTCTTTTATTATTTGAGTTAGTGTTAAAAATATAATTTTCAAAGAATAAAAAATTCTAATTTAGTAACTTTGAGTGATTCAATTTTTTTTAAAATCATTCCCTTAACAAATATTGTTTTGAATCACCTAGTGACTCAAACCATAAAATTTAAGACCGGAACTACCCAATACAAGGTCATTAAGTATTCTTCTTTTTTTTTTTTTAAATATTATATATATGTTAATATTTTTATGTAAGATTGTGTTATGAGGACTTTTACCGTTATTGAGTTGGCGACCACGTCAGCACCAAGTTAGCTTTTTGCCACCTCGTCGTCTAATTGGCTTGGCCGGCACCCTACTAAGTTGACCTGGCAACCAGCTTGCCAAGCTGGTCGACCATGATGTCAACATGATGTCATTCCAAACATGTCGAACTACCTCAACCTCAAGGGTATGCATAGCTGGGCTTGATGTCGCAATGATGTTGATATCCTCCATTCATAATTAAAAACAACTCTCAACATTTAGTATAAATTAATGTGTGAAATCATCAAGTTAAGTTGTGACGATGTAAATTATGATGAAGTAAGCTATCCCAAGTTGTGACACTCACAATTGTCGAGCCTAGAAAATCTCATGAGTTATATTACAAGAGCCCTTGTAATGCACTTTTATAAGGACTTATGTTTTGTGGAGTTGATGTCTTATGTTCAGACACACAATTTTGCATCTCTCAGACAATTGTAGAATGTTCGATATTCTCTTCTTTGGAGTAGGATATGTTGGTTGGATTCACAAATCCAAATTTTCACAAAGTATCACTATAAATATCTCTCATTTACATCTCTCAAAGGTACACAATCTTAAACCATCGTTGTTACTTTGCCAGATTACTCACTCGTAAAAATTTGACTTAAGCATAGAGTGTAATCAGGGGAGCAGCCCCAACGTCTTACTATGTTCTCTTTTGTCAGCCCTTCCTTACAGACCTATCTAGCTATGACTCTTTCTTGCTGAGTTGGACTAGATATGATGCCAGTTCATCCTGCTGAGTTAGCCTTTGGTTACGTAATACGGTGTTGACCATTGATTCAGTTTTTGGCGTTAACAATTTTTTGTTGTTGTTGATATCTTTACTCATGATATAAATTTAAAATAATAAAGAAGACATTAAAACAAATTTAGATAGTTCTATTCGAATTTTTTGAAATACTTGTAAACTTAAATTTATTTTGTTATACAAGAAAAAATCTAACAAGTAATATATGAATTTGGTTCCATAAAAATAAAATAAAAAATAAAAAGTAATACATGCATTTGAAAACAATCATGATAAATTCAATCCAAAAAAAAAAAATTGGTAAATTGCTTAATTTTTTTTTTCTTTTCAAAATTTATTCCATCTTTTTTGAAAAAAAAAAATTATCCTGTTTAATTTTTTAATAAATGAGAAAAAAAAATTCAGACAAATTATATTTATTTTTCATAAATTCTTATATAAAAAAAATTATATATGAATTTAAATAATGTAACATCAATTTTTTCCATTAAAAAATTCACAAAAAGAAAAATCTTGCAAATAAAATATTTTTACTAGTGTATTCTACTTGTGTTCTTGGACTTTCAACAATAGATATGTTCTTTATAGTATTATCTCTATTTAAATAAAAACTCTGCTCAACTGTCGTTCGTTCTTTATAGTATTCAGTTTTCATTATAATAAAAACTCTGTTATCTCCATTCAAATAAAAACTCTGCTCAAATTCTGTTATTTTCAAAACTCTGTTTTCGTGATTCAAAACTTTATTTTCGTGATTCAAAACTCTGTTTTCGTCAAACTACTTTGATTATATATTTTTTTAGAAAAA
>WUAT03376831.1:0-17334 GCA_010015005.3 Ulmus americana
AATTATAAATAAGAGAAAGAAAAAAATGAAAAGAATTTAAAAAATAGGAAAAAATTAATATTTTTGATATTCAATCCGAAATATCGATGTTTCCCAATATTTTTTGATATTTTCTGATATTTCTCGCCAAAATTGTGAAAAAATTACACTGTCAGAAAATAATATCGATATCGATATTGCCGATATTTCGGCTGATATTTTTCAATATTTTGGAAAAAATTAATATACATTTAATTTCGATAACGGTATTTCTAATCGAAATATTGATATTTTCATTATTGCTTCTAACCATCTATCACTTGTCCTTTCAAGGCCGATGCTAGGCACACATTTTAGACAACTTTATAAGTATGAACTGTGAGATCAATTATAATGAGTTTTGAGATAGAATACGTATTTAAATTCAAAATCTTTAACTAGTTGGATTATGAGTTTCTAAAGAAGCATATTTAAAAACAAAAGTATAGTGGGACATTTGATCACCTTGCCTTTTGCTCCGTTCATGCTCTATACTTCAATCAACAACACAAACGCTTAATGCAAATACAAGACCTCTACGGTTCTACCTTCATGTGTTGATTTTAGTAAACTCTGCTAACATTAATTGGTGATGTTGCGCATGAAATCTCGAATCTCTGTAATTAACATTGCAAATTCTGGCAATTCTGGAAACCCATAAAACCCATGGGGCGAATTCGAGTACTCCACCACCCGCACCACTTTCCCGGATCTCTTTAATCCTTCATAGTACCTCTTCTGCCAATCTTGTAAAGGATCGAATCCTCCAACTATCACTAGTGTAATAGGAAATTCCTTTAACACTGAAATATCATCAACTGCATTCGGCCCGAACACATTCACCGTTGGGTGATCCCTATCCAACCCATTCGGCAAATACGCCTTCCAATACCAATCCGAACGGCTCACCGAAAGTATTGGAGCCTTGATGAGGCGGGTCTCGGCCTCCGTCCTCTCTTCTCCTCCGAAAAATGGTTGAATGGCTATGAGCCCCACGATTTTCAACTTTTTGAACTCAAATTGGCTCGCCCTAACAGCAGTGTGGTGTGCCAAGTTTCCACCAGCACTATCCCCGGCAATAAAGCACCGCGTCAAGTCTGCTTTTGCAGCAAGTTCATCGGAGGCGTCGATGAATTTCAAAAACTTAAAACAATCTTCGAGTTGGCACGGAAACTTATTCTCTGGGGCGAGTTGATAATTGACGGAGATGACAATGGCAGGGATATCACGAGCTAAACGACGACAAAAGCGATCATAGGGTAAGGAATCGGGAGCCAATAAGCAAAAGCCACCACCATGGATGTAGATAATGATGGGGAGATTGTTGGAGGTGGCAATTGGGCTGTAGATGCGAAACCATAGATTGCAAGAAGAATCAATGGTGGTGTCGGAGGAGATGACACCTTTGGAGTTAGAATGTGGGGAAGAAGGGAGTTTGGGGTCGAAGAGACGGAGTAGACAACGGTTAACAGTCATGTTCTTGGAGCTGGTAGAGGCGTTCACACCAAATGTAAAGGCACCCACAAGGAGTCGGACCTTCCATGGAAGCTTTGGAGAAGAAGACATTGATGAGAATGAGTCGTGAAGACTGAAGAAATAATAGGTTGTTATAGAAATGGAAATAACAATATAGTTGAAGAGGCCGGCTGAAGGTGCATTCAAAAAACAAAATTGTTATGGTGAATACTATGCATACAAATACAACGACTAATTCTCTCTCTCTCTCTCTCTCTCTCTCCTCTTATTAAACAAGAGCGGCAACTAAACTAACGATACTTCATCAAATGCCAAAACAGTAGTAATAATAATAATAGTAGACTAACCAAGACAAGCTCTCATTTCCTAGTTTTATCCAAAACTTCTATATATCTCTTTGGAATTCCGTACTGCTCTATCAAATGTTTTGCCAAGTCATCGATCACTCCACCTTGAACAACAACTTCCTCTCCTTTTCTACCTGGAACCAACAAACAAACGTTGCAAACACACTAAAATAATACAAAACAGCCACAATGTACGTAATGTAGATCATATATCAATACCTGGAAGTTCCCCCACAGTTGTACTGCAAGCAAATTTTTTCTGCAGTTCAGATGCCAACGCTTCAGGATTTATTAAAAAAGTTTCCATCCCAGAAAGCTTTGTCACCTTCTTATTACCTTGCCTTCTCTCTGTTATTATCTGGATTGTTTTAAGACCACCTTTACGAACAACTGACTCATTTCCCCTCGTCACCACGTGATGAGCTTGCATCCGGTTAACAAACGTTGCTCCTATATCTTTCTTGTGAATCTCTGTTGGGTAACTCGAACCCTTTTTTATGGCTCCCTTGAAGAGAGCATCACATAGTATAGCATCCAAAACTACAATGGACTTATTTGTTGCCTTCACAAGATTCTCCCTATCAACGTACTTAAAGACAATTTCAGTTGCCTCTGAAGCACTGTAAAGCTTTCCCGTATCGGCTCCTACAGCATTAAATATGGGATTTACGTGTACACTTGGCTTAAAGATCTCTGCAACTTCGAGCATTTTATTTGACCGAATTTCATTTGCCGAATGATCACTAGTTTGCTCACTTTTCTCCAATTTTCGTTTCTCTGGCTTGAAGGACGAGTAATCTTGATGCTTGCGGTTAACAGAAACTAATACTGTCTCCTTCTTGTATTTATCTTCTTTCACAGTTATCTATATAATAACATCATAAGAAACATATTAGGAAAAAAAAGGACCATACTAAACAAAGCAATAATAGAAGTATCAAACGGACAAGAACATGATATTTTTGAGGATAAGATTTGTATGTTAGCCTAAACTATATAGCAGCATCAGATTTCACCATCTTATTCGTCAAAGCAGGCAGCTAAAAAGCTTTCAAGTTTTACCGTATCAAAATTTCAAAAGTATTTCATTTTGTGAAGTAAAAAGAGTAGGACACACCAATCCTGCAGAAGATTTAGCAAGTAACCACTTGGACAATTTCTTGTGGGACGATTTCTTGATGTCAAGTGTTATGCCTGAAGGTCTACAAGGCAATACATGGTTCGACCTAGATAATCACAAAGAAAACAACAGCATTTGTCAAAAAAATAAGTACACGGCATTAGAAGTTATTAAAATAATAATTATGACAGTATAAATTCAATCCGAACAAAATGGGATTCAAAAGATGTAGATGCCTACAATGAGAGAGACAAATAGATAGAAAAGACCTAAATACATCAATACTCCTCTTACCAAAGTGTGCTCCCAGGCATTGGAAGATCATTATCTTTGACGGTTGTATGCAACGCTTGCAAAAGGCACTTGTCCAAGAGCACGTCCACATCCTCGGTGGAAAGTGGATGTTGATCATCTATAATTGATTCTTGAGGAGAAGCATTATCTGTTACCTTCAAATCAGCCACACTTGAAGTTATCTCTTCAGCAGTATCATTTTCAGCATTAACAGGCACAGAGTGGATATCAGTTGCATCGCTAGAGTCTCCCACTTCTTTTTCATTAATGTCAGCCTGTTGATTACATGAAGATTCGGTAACATCATCGCACGAATCTGATGCATGAGAACATGACAAGGCAGGATCCTCAAGCACAACATCTTCAAAGAATCCAGCATTTGGCACATAATGGCCTTCAACTGACTCCCTAAAAAAATTTACATCATGAATGTCAATGAAGAAGAGCTATAAATTCTACTAAATCTCTAATTAATTTTCCAACCGATACTTGCCAAAGTAAGTCACGATAATAGTGAGTAATTTTTAAGGCCTTTCCTCGCAAACCCGCTTTAAGGGCTTCTGTGCTACTCATTGTAGTACTCCCAACCTTGAGAAAAATAGAAATAAATCACCTCCTTTGAGAAAAAAGTTGAGACAGTGGTAAAATGAAATCTTATTCTACTTGAAAAAAGAGCTTACTGCAATTGGAGCAGGGTTTCCGGGAACTTTTACCGCCCAGGGTTCACCGGCTAGAAACGAAGGTAGGCCTTGAGGTGGTATGCTGATACCCGGAAACATCAAATCTGCCCCTCCGATGATGTAACGGGAGACTTCACCCCCCTTGAGCAATAAACAAGGTAACATATCGGGGGCCTTCCAGAGAGCATAAACTGCAATGATAACATGGAAAATCACAACCCCAAACTATAACAAGTGTAACATCATCCAATCCAATCATACATACCTGTTGGAAATATTTGTGAGCCTCGGCCATCAATATCAAAAAGCACAGGAAAACCTCCTTCAACCCCATATACATGGACTCGATTTTGAAACTTGGTGACAGTAATCTCCACCCTCAATTAAACAGCAAATTGATAAACCAAAATAAAACAATTTCGAAGAGCAAAATAAACCAACCTTGGGAGGAAGTAAGGAATCCAAATCGGAATCGGAAGCCCTAGGAAAGCGGTCTTTGATGCTCCTCTTGAGCTTTTTCCTGTCGGCACCGGACAATCTCTGGTGTGACTTTAACTCAATCGACTTCTTAAACATCTCTTCTTCTTCTTCGACCACCTCAACTACACTACCCTCCTCTCTCTCCTTAATTGGATTTCAGGATTTCTTGGAGAACCTTCTCGACTCATCATGCCGCTTATGTTTCCTGTTAACTTTTTAACGTATTTACATCCAAAATTCCCAACCTACGATTATTATTATGATTAATTACATATTTTCTCTCTTATATAATTAATCTTTATTATTATTTTTATTTTAATTAATTCTTTTAGCGTGGTATGACGACTTTGACAAAATCCGAGTGATTTTGGTAATACTTTTTCTAGAATCTTTTTTGCCATGCTTTCCTTAATTAATAAGAAAGTTGACCATTTATTCATTTTGTATGGCTATGCTAAAGTCTCAAACATTTCTTTACTTTCATTACATATTATATATCTTTTTAATAAATTGAACCGACGTTATATCACAAGATTACCGACTCTCATTTGAGTAATAACGAGTGGTTATTTCAAGAAAATTGCCTAATGGGGTAAGGATCCAATCCACACAATTGAAACCCGGCCCGGTCCATCTTAAAGAATGTAGAAAAGGGGTCGTTCTCCATGAGATTAGAGGACAACGACAATCCTACTATTAAGCATCAAGGTTGCCTAATAATAAAAGCAGACCAACCGGCCCTTCCTTTTTTCCCTTTAAAATATACAACCACCGTCCCTTTTGAAAATCACTAACAATCCCACCAATATTACAAAAGGGGAAATGCCCAAATCAAATACATTTTTTTTTTCTCGATAATAAATAAATGGAAATATTTGTTACTTCTCTCCATATTTTATTTGCTTCTACAACATCATTAATCTATAAACATTACCCCAATAATGTAATGGCAACATATGTCTGATTATTGGTTTATTATTATTTCCAATCACCCAATTACACTATACTCCAAACTCCAATTACTTATTGCCAAATTTGCTTTTAAATCCACATGCAATCTTCCATTTTTTATTTCGACCATTTTAAAGTTTTTAGCAATTTTCCAAAGTTATTTTTATTATTAAACAAATAATAATAGATTTAAAAAAACAAAAAAACAAATAGTATGTTGTTTTTAAGTAGATATATTTACAATTTGGTACCCATAGTTTGGGTTAATTGCAAAATATATATATCATATTTTTTGAATAATTACATATGGTACTTTATTTTGCATTTACAACAAGTTAGTACCCTAAGTATGCGAAATGTCAAAAAATACACTTTTTCTTTTTATTTTTTGTTTAAAGAATAGGTGAATAGGTTTGTAACCAAACACACCTCATTACATAGAGAGATAAATTTGGCTTGTTTGTTCAACAACCAATGTGGTCGGAGGTGGCAGATGTGACCAAAGCAACAATGATGGAGACTCCAGTTTGATCAGAGAGCAGTTTTTTTGAGCAATTCGATTCAAGATTTACAGTTGAAACTCTTTCCTCCTGACATCTCCCAACACCTTCCTCACCTCCATGCCCACTCCCTTGCTTCTAATGCTCTCCAATTAAATTCCCGCTCCGCCAGTCCGAGCAAGTTTGTTTCTTGAAATTCTCAAAAAAAATTTCACCATTTGGTTCTTGAACTCTAATTTTGTTTTACTCTACAAATTTTTATCAATTTTTTGTTACAATTTCTTTGGTTTGAGTTTGAAATTCGATCTCAATGTGTCAAGGATAGTTATCAATTGGGGAAGGACAAGAAGAAACCTTCAATTTGAAAAAAATGTGTTTAGATTTAATTAGTTGTAGTAGATAGTTATATTATTTTTTATCTAGGGAGATCAAAGTTCATACCTTTAAATTTTCGTTCTAAATAATTAACTTGAGAATGTTAAAACGAATTTGAGCAAGATTTCTCAAATGGTTGGCTGCTATTTTACTTTGAAATTGAAAAGTACAACTACAATATAGTAGTGATGGTTTGTGGGAACATATAAGTGAATTGTACTGCTATTATTGCATCTTTTGTTGGTACTTTATTTATTGCCAAGTGTTACCGGTAAACTTTATTATTACATGCTAGTCGAAACATTGGCTCAGTGTGGTGTAATTTCTCTTCCATTTGCATTAGACTTGGAGTTCTCTAGAACAAAGGTTGCCTATTTTCTTGGTCCTACTTTTTCTTTTTCATCTTTCTGTTACGTTTTTGTAGTGGTTGTAACCATTATTACATTATACGACCAAACTTCCCTTTATGATTCAACTTAAAGTTATTTGAGCAATTGCTATTTTAGAAAGAATTTGAGAGCTCAACTGGAAAATGCACAAAGTGGGCTGGGTGGTGGCGACAGAGCTAGGTGGGTCGCGAGTAATAAGCAAAAAATCGGTAGGCGGAAAAGGGAAACGAAGAGAGGACGGGAGGGGGTGGGTCGATGGGCTCCGATTGGTGGGGTTTTAGTGGTTGGAAGTAGGGCAACAATGGAGGTGATGAGATGGATGTAAGGCCAGCGATGGAGGTGATAAGGCGAAGGTGGCTGAAGAGGTACGATTTTGGTAAGCAGCAGAAAAGAAAAATAATAAAAAATAATATATTCATTCTTTGTTTTTAAAATTTTTCGTTTTTAATACATGACATTTTAGTGTTGAAAAATAAAATCAATGGTTGACTTTCATCTAAAAAGCAATTACGGATTGATTTTACAAATGCAGAGCATTTTAGTGTTGAAAAATACAAAAAGTGATAATTTTTAAATTTTTAATCTATCATGATATTTTTTAATTAGTATCCAAAAAAAGTAATATTTTTTTATTTATAAATGTCCCGATTAACTTTTATTTTTTTTAGGTCCTTTTGTTTTGTTTTTCTAAATTCTGCTCTCTTTTTTTGCTTTTCAATTTTATTTTATTTTTGCTTATTGTTTACCTTTTTAAATTTTTATTTTCAATTCTAACTTAAAATTTTATTTTATTTTCAATTCTATTTTTATTTTTATTTTATTTTCCTCACCATCATTTTTTTGATTGTTTTTATTTTTAAATTTTGCTTATCTTGTGCTCAAATTATCATAAACATAAATTAGGTGACTTTTGATTATGATCTTCAATCAAATAGCTAGAAATGTGGTGAATTATAAGAGAAAATGAAATGAAAATCGATGAGAAATTATATCGTGATTGAGAGAGAATTGAGAGTAATTTCATCTCAAACCAATTAGGATTTACATCCCATGATGAGAACGAGGCGAACAAACAAATAATTTTTGGTTATGTATTGCACTATTTTTTTATTTATGAAATATATTTGTGTTATATTATACTATTATGTTAAAAATTAATAACCCCTAACTACTAACAAACAAGTAATTAATCTTTAAAAATAAATCAAAATACTAAATTCTACCAACTATTCTGCTATTTTTTTATTTATTAAAATACTAAATACTACACCAAACAACTATTCTACAAAAACTCATTTTAATATTTTAAGATACTCTATTAAATACAAAATACCCCACAAAACGACCTCACTATTATTTTTTAATAATCCCAAAAAAATATCTCATAGTTTATATTTAATGTCATTTAATATCCTGTATAAATGACTAAAATACTCTCATTAAAATTCTTTTACATATTTGTTTATTTAAATATATACTAAATTAAATAAATAAATAATATTGAACCCAAATTTTATTTATTATTTTTAAAATATTTTTATAATTTAATAAAGAGTTTTTTTAAAAAAAAATTTAGCAAATGGTCGAGTCATGTATTAAAAGACATGAAATACAAACTACATAAAGTTATTGATTTATTTATTTATTCAATTACTAAATGCAAATTACATATTAAAAAAAAAAAATTGTTACTATATTAAGGGACGATGCTGCTATGATGCTAACGTGTCTTGCAAGAACAGTTCTCTCTTATTTGGGATGTGCTGTTAAAATTAGAAAAAGGAAAAAAATATATTTTAAAGGATTTCATTTTAATTTGTTACTTATAATGGAAATTTACAAAGGAGGAGTTTGCAACCTTCGTTTTCCCCCTTGTTCTACTGTTTGTTTGTTACAATTTGGGAGAGAACAGTTCTACTGGGTTGCACTTGCAGTTCTAGTCTTTTTTTTTTTTGGTAAATAATGCATATCATTAAAACAAAGAAAACTACAACAACCACTCCACTGTATCAGGACAAACAGAGGAGGGAAGATGCAAAATGCCCTGAGAGTTTGCATTAGAGAGCATACACCATTTAGCTATATTATGTGCTATCATATTAGCAGCTCTCGGGGAGAAAACAAAAGAGCAGGAAGAAAAATTACATAACAACAGTAAGCAATTGTCCAAAATGGTAGAGATAGCCCAAGGAGAATCCACATTCCTAGAGTTAAGAGCAACGATCACAGACTTAGAGTCAGAGGCGAACAAAATATACTTCCAGTTTGCTTCACAGGCTAGATTAAAAGCCATCTCCACTGCCAAAGCTTCAGCCATCAAATGAGAGCAAGGAACAAGCCTATTAGAGGACCACCTGATAATATCACCCTTATCATTTCGAGCTACACAAGTGATTGAAGTCTGAGAATTATTAAGGGCAGCATCACAGTTAATTTTGATCCAACCAGTAGGTGGCGGAGACCAGGAAGGCGAAACCACAGCAGCAAAATTAGGAAAGGAATCCAAGATAGAAGAGTAGGACTTGAGAATGGATTGAAAGATAATGAAAGGGCTTGAAGGAGGGCCACCATGAGTAATGGAGTTTCTGTATTGCCAAACGAGATCAAACAGCACAAAAGCAAAAAGCACAATATTTCTATTGCCCACCTCCAAGCTAGCATTACGGTTATCCAAAGCTTCCACACTCCAAAGGAACTGGAGACCTTCCAACGGAGTTTGGCAAGACAGCCTCTAGGTTCTAATGTTCCAAGGGGAAGCCAACCAACATTTCCTGGAAAAAACACAAAAAAATAATAAATGCAAACTGTTCTCAGGATTAGCATTACAAATGGGACAAAGTAAATTATCAATACGGAGCAGAGAGTTTAGTTTATCCCTAGTAGGGATGGCATTGGAGAGGATGAGCCACCAATTAAGTTTATGGCGCGGCAGAATAAATTTATGACCCCATACTCTCAACCAGCTCTCCTTGGAAATACCAGGACCATAAAAAAATCTGCGCTTGTTAGTAGTGAGGTAGGCAGATTTTGTACAGAATTTTCCATTGCTTGTTGGTTACCACACCCACCGATCAGGAGTAGGTCTAACTTGCAAAACCATAGCAGCAATAAGCCTAGCATCATTTTGCGCAAAGTTGAGGCTAAGTTTATGAAGATCCCAAACACCTTGACTTAGAAAGAAGTCCTTAACTCTAAAATCAGTAACATCAGCCTCAGAGATTAAATTGGGCCTAAAATTCTCAGCATAAGGAACCCAAGGATCTTTCCAAGGATCTATAGAGCACCCATCCCCAATCACATAGCAAGCACCTTCCTTTAACAAGCTGACAAAAGCAATAACCGACTTCCAAAAGGAAGAATTTCCAGCCTTAGCTGGAGTATCAAATAAACAAGCATGATGGAGACATCTAGCCCTCAAAATAGATAAACACAGGGAGAAGGCTCCTGACAAAATCTTTCAGCTCCAATTAGACAGGATAGCGACATTAAAATCCTTCATACGACGAAACCCAGCCCACCACAAGATTTGGGTTTGCAAATCGCATCCCAAGCTTTTAGGCAAAGAGATTTCCCGCCATTGGAAGAGTTGCCCCACCAAAAGGAACAGATACGACTATCCAATTTAGAGCAAATCGAAGCAGAAATTTTAGTTGTTTGCAAAGTGTAAAGGGGCAAAGCAAGAGCAACTGATTGGGTTAAGACAAGCCTCTTAGTTTTAGAGAGCGTTCTACTCTTCCACCCCGCAAGCTTCGAATCAAGTTGTTCAACCAAAAAATCGAAATCTTTAACCATTTCAGACCGAAAAAGAGGCAAAACAAGATAAACACTATTCGAAGCTATCCTGGAAAAACCCATCAGATCAGTTATGTGGCCAGCAACCCTTCTATTAGCCGAGTTATTAAAGAAAATATTGGACTTTAGAGCATTGAAGGTATCCGGACCAGGAGCAAAACCTATCAAGACAGTCTTTAAACTGAAATGCTTCATTGAAGGTGCATTTTCCCATGAGGAACACATCATTAGCAAAAAAGAGATGGTGGATAGCCGAGGTATGCCTACCAATTCTGAACCCCCTTCAACTTTTTGGTTAATTAAGCGGGAAAGCACTTCCATGGCTAAGATGAAGAGATACGGGGAAAGAGGATCTCCCTGACGAAGCCCCCCTCTTAGGAATGAAGTTGTGGATCAGAGCACCATTAAGCAAAAGAGTCATTCAAACAGTAGAAATACAAGTGATAACCCTGTGAACCTAAGTGGGATGAAACCTGAAAGCCTTGAGGACTTTTTCAAGAAACTGCTAACTGAGTCTCTCATAAGCTTTTTGAAGATCAATTTTCAAACCCATCCAGCCCTTAGACCCCTTCTTTCTTTTCATAGCATGTATAATTTCCTGGATAATAACAGAATTGTCATGAATAGATCGACCAGGAACAAAAGCACCCTGAGTAGGACAGATCAGCCGAGAGAGGAGGGGTTTTAATTTGTCAGCAAGAAGTTTAGAGATGACCTTATAAACAACATTGCATACCGCAATAGGATGGAAGTGATTTATGTTCGAGGGATTTTTTGACTTAGGGACCATCACAATATTGGTAGAGTTAATATAGGGATGAAGAGTACTCGTAATGAAAAAAAAATCCCAAACAACAATATTGACATCTTCCCCCATAATATCCCAATAGGGCTAGAAAAATAAGGCGGGGAAACCATCCGGACCAGCAGCTTTAAAAGAACCCATTTTGAACACAGTAGCCCTTATCTCCTCCTAACCAGGGATACTAAGAATAGAGGCGTTGTCGACATCCGAGATGGTAGGGGAGATCAAGTGATGTAAATCAACATCAGAGTGAATAGGCTCGTCATAAGTAGCCAGGAACTGTTGCAAGAAAGCTTGACCAATCTGATCCAAGATAGAAGAGTAGGACTTGAGAATGAATTGAAAGATAATGAAAGGGCTTGAAGGAGGGCCACCATGAGTAATGGAGTTTCTGTATTGCCAAACAAGATTAAACATCACAGAAGCAAAAAGCAGGGATACTAAGAAGAGAGGCATTGTCGACATCCGAGATGGTAGGAGAGATCAAGTGATGTAAATCAACATTAGAGTGAATAGGCTCGTCATAAGTAACCAAGAACCGTTGCAAGAAAGCTTGACCAATCTGATCCCGGGAAGTAAGCTATTGGCCATCATCAACCTTAATATGATCAATCCTGTTAAACTTACGATGGGAGAGAGTGGTGAGAAAGAAGAAACGAGTATAGCAATCGCCTTCCAGCTACCATTTAAGTCTCGACTTTTGGAACCAAAGAGTTTCTTCCATCTTCAAGAGGTGTTCCAGTGACACCTAAGGTTCCTGTCATGGTCCAAAGATCTCAGGCTATCCAGAATTTGCTGAGCATGAGCCAAAGCAACTCTAGTAGCTTTAATATTAGATTGGATGTTCTCAAACTACTCCTTATTCCAACGAGCTAAGGCCAATTTGGAATCTTGAACCCTGTAAAGCAACCTAGTAGGGGGACAAGGGTGAGTTCTTAGAGCCCAAGCATGATTCACAACCCAATAGCTTCGCCGATCCTCAACCTAAGCCGCTTCAAATCTAAACGGCCTTTTAGTAAACACATTTTGCCCAAAGCAAGATAAGACTTGAGGATGGTGATCAGAAGAAGTCTGAGGTGATAACTACAGCTTTGCATTAAGGAAAAGTCTCCACCAATCTTCATTAGCAACTCCCTTATTAATACGGGAATTCACCCGTTGCCTGCCACACCTACGGTTAGACCACGTATAAAAAAATCCAGAAGAAGGGATAGAAATTATCTCCAAATTGTCTAAGGCCTCACACATGATTCTAGAGCCTCCATCCAAACTGTGATTAGAAGACCGGTCCCCTTCCCCTCTTAATGAACGACTCTAAAAAATGATAAAGTCAAGCATAAAAGTAAAACCTTGCAAATATTTGAATTTATGACTTTCTTTTTAAAACCAATTTTGAAATGAGAGAACGCATGGTTAGAAAAGGCCCAAGTCTTTCTGCAACTAGGAGCCAAGTTGAAGCAGTCCTTTATTAAATATTATTCTTAATTGTTCTTGGACTCATATTTCAATTACTGTGTAGTTTCCTTCTCAAAGTTATGTTACTCTTTTATCTTTTTCTGCAAAAGTCGTTTTCGCTTTTATGTTTGTTGGACTTGTTACTGGACAAATAGCGACTGCGTGTGCCCTTATTATCCCTTATTTTTAATCAAACAAACTACTTTCATGTTTTTTTTTTTTTTTTTTTTTTACTGTTCCTGTTGTTTGGCGAATCTATATTTCCTATTTCTTCGTTTAATATTTCAAAATATATAGTTTGCTCAAAAGCCTTTCATCATGCATGGTTCAATTTCTATACGTTGAATCTCTTATTAATATTATTATTTTGCTATTTTAATTGCTATTTTTTAAACTGTTTTGTCAATATAATCTAGGGAAAAAAAACGTTTACACTTCGTAATTTTTGGTTAATTAACACTAATACCTTTTGGACTAAAATTATTAAGGTTAATCTCCCTTAAATAGAAATTTTTATAGAAATTTGAAGAATAAAATATATAATTTTGTTTTTCTTCAATCTCAAAAAAGAAAAATTTATTTTCTCATTTTAAATTAATTAATATCTTTAAAATAATAATAATAATAATAATAATAATAACTAAATTTATTAAAAAAATTCTTACACTATAAAAACCAATTCAATTAAAAAAACTAGCTTTAATAATATTTCAAATATATATATATATATATATGAATTAATTTATAATTTTTTTTATTTATTCTTTATGTGGGCATTTGTCTTTTCATTTTCAAAATTAATATAGTTTATTGTAATAGTATTAAAATCAAAGGGGGTGTTAATATTAATATTTTTGATCTAGAGGGTGTGAGTGTTATTTTATCAAAACGTAAGGGATGTAAATATTTTTATCTATAATCTATGAGAAAATTTCTATTCGCGCACTTTATAGTTTGCGTTAATTCCATAAAGTATTATCGTTTTTTAATAATCTAAAAAAATACATTTGAAGTTGAGTTTAACGTCATTTCGTATCTTGAGTCAACAATTTTTTTTTTTTGATTAATTCATTAAAACATTAAATAAATAAATAATTTGACTAAAATTATTTGGAACCTGTAGGAAGAAAAAGAAGTTTGAGTTTGATTTTGTTTATTATTTTTTTATTTATACAATAAATTTTAGTAATAGTATTTTACTCCCCAAGTACATAACCTTAAACTTAACCAGGAAGGTACATCTTTGAGACTATCGAAAAACAAAGAAATCAACATAGAACCAAAATGCAAATTTCCCTAATCTATTTATGTTCATATGTACTCCTTTGTATTTAAAAATAGTCCTTAATATAGAAAAGGGCCCGGAGGAGCTGCCGACATAAACTAGCCCAGTTGAGCCTTTAATTTTACATTGAAAATTGGAAACACCTCATGTGTTTTTTTTTTTGGTTTTTTTTTCATGTGTTAAAATTTTAACAAACCATCTGATATGATACAAGTAAGAAAAGCATAAAAATAAATGCCTTTAGCCGGACACAATGGACCAAAGAAATTGCCACATAATTAATATAATCCTCGCCTCAAACATTAAACGTATGTGGTTAAGTTCTTGACCAGTCACAGTTTGACCCATAAACAGCTTTCAATAAAGGAAACCGTCAATCTTAGCCAATTGGCCAACAAAAAAAAGGGCCTAATCCCACTGTCCCATTGCCCCATTGTCAATGGTAAGTTGGTAACAGTGGGTATCTCCTTTTGAAGGGACTGTTTGGATATGGTTTTAAAAAGTAGAGAAAATTACTTAGCTTTTTGTTTTTGCTCTCTTTACTTTTAACGACTTTACACTTTGCCCCCTCATGGTCTATAATGATCATTAGACTTTTCGAATTTTGGTCGAATTAACACTTTTGACATTTTGCCTCCCAATTTTAATCAAATTGCACTTTGTTTCAATTTTTTCGTGAATTTTTTTTGTGTGCATTTTACATCAAATCACTTCAATCAGACCTTTTTTTTTTTTTTGATAAAAAGAAATTAAATATATCAGAAAATCCCTTTAAATATTAAAAAAAATCTAAACATATTTACTTAAAAAATTCATAATTAAATAAAAAACTATTTTGAAAGGATTTCTCATATATTTTAATTTCTTTTTATGAAAAAAGGAATAATTGACCTGATTTGATGCAAAATTCACCCAAAAAAATTAGGATAAAATGTAATTTAATTAAAATTTGAGGGGCAAAATAATAATTCGAGGAGTTTAACGACCATTTTAAGACCTGAGAGGTAAAATGCAAAGTCACTAAAAATAAATAGAGCATTTGAGCCAATTAAACAATTACAAATTTAGTACCTTTTAGTTTGAATTTTTTTTAAAAAAGTATCTCAAGTTTTGAAAATATCAAAATTGAGTATCTAGTTTACCATAATTACGTCTAACTACCTTGAATTAAATTTTATTTTTATTTTTAAATATCAAAACTACCATTGACTTTTAAATTAAAAATAAAATTATAAAACTTAAATTATTAAAATAATAATAATATTAATAATAACTTTAAAAATATATATATAACAAAGAATAAAAATAATCTACTTTCTCCCCTCTTCCTCTAAATCCCACATCTCTGATAACTAGAACGGGCCATAGTTATTTGGCCCAAACCCAAAGTCAAATATAGTGAAAAGAACAACCTAAATTTTAATACACCAAAAGGACCACTTTTATCATTAAGTGTTAATCTTTGTTTAATTAACTTAACAATCAAATTTAAAATTTAAAAAAGGAAACCAAAACAAATAGGGGCTAAGTTTTTGCCAAAAAAAAAAAAAAGACCAAAATCAGTGAGTGCCACCATTTTTCTTATGTTTTGCTTACCGTCAGTGACCGAGTTTGTAGCAACGAGTGAAATTGGGCATATTTGTTATTGTTTACGGTATAAAACAGTTGGTAGAAAGTTTATTAGTTGTTTGGGCAAGATTTGTGTTGTTTTTAGATTCGATCCAGACGTTTTTTGTTCAGATCCCGAGTTTCAAGATTTACAGGCGAGCGCGATATATTTTAGTGTAGTGCGATAGGAAACGCGATTCTAGGCTTGAGTCGAGTCATTTCGCGCCACACACAACGTGAATGGACGCAATATAATATATCGTGTCCACGAGTAGATATATCGCGCCCAACTTTGTAGTTCTGTTTTATGGCTCGATTCGTAATCAGGCGAGTAGTTGTGCTATCACACCCAATTTTTAAATTTGTTTTTCTAAGATTTGGATGGATTAACCGACCATTTTTTGTCCTTTGTGAATTTACAGAGATGCGTCTGGAAATTTATGTTGCGGTTGGGGGAAGATGGACGGTAATGGATGGGTTGTGGCAATGGACAGGCGAGAAGGATAATAGACTAATAGTCGTTGACGAAAGCATCACGTTGAGAGAGCTTCACGATCGAATTTATGAGAAGTTCGGGATAAACAAGGAAGAGTTCAATTTGAAATTTAGTTTTGTGCCAAAAGGAGAAGAAGCAGTGGACCGAGCTATGTTAAGGATGATGAAGAACTAGAGGAGTTTTTATTGGGCCGGACGAAGAATACAATCGATACAACACTACAAATGTCGAAGGAGGCAAGAGCTGCTGTTGAGGGATTTTGGGGGAGTAATGATCAATCCATCAATGACTTACATCCACCGACCGACCAATTAGCACACACCGAGGATGAAGTAGTATTAGAAGAATAAGAAGATGATGGTGAGGAAGAGAATGAGGATAAAGATATCGAGGAGGCGGAAAAATATAACGATGCATGTTTATAGCACGATCCATTTTTGGAGCGGTATAACTTGGAAATGGAAATACTAGATGGGGGCGGTTTTGAAATGGTTCAAGTGGTAGAGGGGGGTTCTGGGGTTGCCAACGAGGGATCAATTCCAGTTGTACCTTTTCTCGAAGGAGTTGGATAGACTCCCTACACCGCAGTAAGTGGGAAATATCATATGCTTCCTTTCCCGATGGGTCCGACCTTGAGATTAACCAAAAGTTTGAGACAAAGGAAGAGTTACAAACTAAGCTCCATAAAGTGGCAGTGAATGGCAACTTCAAGTACAAATTGGTGAAATCAAACAAGGGTTTGCATGTGGTGAAGTGCATTAACGAGAATCACAAGTGGCGGGTATGTGGCTTCAAATTACCAAATTCTGGTTATTTTATCATTTGAAAGTACTAAGAAACTCACACTTGTTCGTTAATGGGACGCAATATGAACCACTAGCAAGCGAATTACAAGGTGATTGGGCGGAAATTTAAGTTGCAATACGTAGGTGTCTCGGAAGGACCGACCCCCAAAGGCCTTGTGAACCTTGCCTGTGAAAATTTAAAGGTAGGGGTGAGTTATTGGAAGGGTTGGAAGCAAGACAGTATGCACACTCCCTTATTAGGAGTTCTCTCAAGGAAAGTGTTAATTCAAGGTTTCAATCCTAAACACTCTTGCGTTTTGATGATAACAAATAGAATTGGAAAAATTAAATTATTTACGTTTTCACGGTTCTACTTTTATGGTCCAAAAGTTACTATTCATGTTTTTAACTGGATTAATTTTTGATTTACTTAAAGTAACTTTTGGATATTTATTTTATGTGAAAACTAAATTGAATT